>OZ024681.1:5276274-5572322 GCA_964016965.1 Diacarnus erythraeanus
TTCCTTTTACACTTTCCCAGGAACCCATTCCAACTATGGAGATGTTCCTGTTGATTATCCTCGAGTCCTGGAATGGGAAAGATTACAGAAAACAAATCTTCAAATTACTTGGTTACCTCTCCCTGCAAAGTTTTGACGGTAAACTAGGCAGAGAATCCACCCTATAAGAACTATGAATCACAGTGTCACAGTGGTCAAATGGGGGGGGGGGAACTTGGAGGAGGAGGCACCTCTGTCTATAATATCCATAGTTATTGAGAATATGGTTGAGAGAGGAGATACAGGAAGATATCGGCTCAAAAAAAAAAATTACCCTTTACAGAGGACTTATCTTGGCCACACTTATCTGTGTACCAAAATGCAGTTCTCCCTGATAGCTTTTAAATGGTCCTATGTCTGTACTTCTGTGACAACTTTCAAGGTCTCATAATGTCTGGAATATTGACCACTTCGCCATAAATCTCCATTTTTTTTCATAGGACCTTTGAAAAATGAAAATAATTTTTTTCCAGGCAGTAATAGAGATAATAATTAATTTTAATGTTTTATAGAGGCCAGAAATACTCCCAAACTTCCCTCGCTGCTTCCAGAAACTAAACTATTTTTAATTTATGACGTGACAAAATACAGTCATTGAGCACAGAATGGCCAAATAATTGGCTGACGAATATTTCTGGCTCATCCAGGCTCTGGTGTCTCTATGTGAGGAAGATAAAAATATTTCATTGTTCAATTTTCAGACTTGGAATACAATTATTTGGATTCGCTAAAAGAGCTCTTCATGCAGAAAGACTTGTGGTTCAGATATTCCCTGATATCCTCTCTCACCGACTTACTAAGCTTTTGGGCGTCACTGGAGTGGCCGTGTTACAGGAAGAGGGTGGAGGGTGGCTTCCAAGAAGGAGAGGTGGACAAATTAAGGTAGGGGAGTAATATTTATGGTGCCGGGGGTTGTTCTCACCTGGAAGGTGTTGGGTTGGGGGTGAAAGGCATCCTAATTAAAGGGTTATCCTTCTCTTAGACCTATCACATTCTAACAATACAATACCAACCTCTCCCCCCCCCCCCTCCCCCCCAATAATATGTATATAGCCTGTTGGTGGGGGGGAGGGGTTCCAGGAGGTTACACGAGATGAATGTTACTGTATACTGGATAAGTGTTACTGTATACTGGATAAACGTTACTGTATACTGGATAAATGTTACTGTATACTGGATAAACGTTACTGTATAAATGTTACTGTATACTGGATAAACGTTACTGTATACTGGATAAATGTTACTGTATACTGGATAATGTTACTTTTCTACAGATTAAGAGTGTTTACTGAATCCATATGGAATAAGGAACTCCCTCCTGATTTTGACTGTGAGGACAGCATCAAACTCCTGGTCAAGCATGTGGAAAATCTACTACTTGTTGCTTTGGAGAAGGATAATGGACACATACTCATTAAACATGGTGCTGCTACCTTTTATGAGTTGGTATGTCCAGTCCAATATACATACACTCAATCCCTCTGTTCCAGTCCAGTATGCACTCAATCCCTCTCTGTTCTAGTCCAATATGCACTCAATCCCTCTCTTGTTCCTCTCTTCCAGTCCAATATGCACTCAATCCCTCTCTTGTTCCTCTCTTCCAGTCCAATATGCACTCAATCCCTCTCTTGTTCCTCTCTTCCAGTCCAATATGCACTCAATCCCTCTCTTGTTCCTCTCTTCCAGTCCAATATGCGCTCAATCCCTCTCTTGTTCCTCTCTTCCAGTCCAATATGCGCTCAATCCCTCTCTTGTTCCTCTCTTCCAGTCCAATATACACTCAATCCCTCTCTTGTTCCTCTCTTCCAGTCCAATATGCGCTCAATCCCTCTCTTGTTCCTCTCTTCCAGTCCAATATGCGCTCAATCCCTCTCTTGTTCCTCTCTTCCAGTCCAATATACACTCAATCCCTCTCTTGTTCCTCTGTTCCAGTCCAATGTACTCTCTTTCCTCAAAGTCTTTACATGATGAAGGACCCTCTGAAACAAGGACAACCTCTATACAGAGGACAGCTAAAATTAGTTATCTTAGTGCTCTGAGATGAGTACAGTCTCCCTAAAAGGGACAGTAGACCTGATCCCAATGTGTCCTATATAGAGGTTCCACTGTACTACAAGGGACAGTAGACCTGATCCTAGTGTGTCCTTTATTCAGAGGTTCCACTGTACTACAAGGGACAGTAGACCTGATCCTAGTGTGTCCTTTATTCAGAGGTTCCACTGTACTACAAGGGACAGTAGACCTGATCCCAATGTGTCCTATATAGAGGTTCCACTGTACTACAAGGGACAGTAGACCTGATCCCAATGTGTCCTTTATTCAGAGGCTCCACTGTACTACAAGGGACAGTAGACCTGATCCCAATGTGTCCTATATAGAGGTTCCACTGTACTACAAGGGACAGTAGACCTGATCCCAATGTGTCCTTTATTCAGAGGTTCCACTGTACTACAAGGGACAGTAGACCTGATCCCAATGTGTCCTTTATTCAGAGGCTCCACTGTACTACAAGGGACAGTAGACCTGATCCCAATGTGTCCTATATAGAGGTTCCACTGTACTACAAGGGACAGTAGACCTGATCCCAATGTGTCCTATATAGAGGTTCCACTGTACTACAAGGTACAGTAGACCTGATCCCAGTGTGTCCTATATAGAGGTTCCACTGTACTACAAGGGACAGTAGACCTGATCCCAATGTGTCCTTTATTCAGAGGTTCCACTGTACTACAAGGGACAGTAGACCTGATCCCAATGTGTCCTTTATTCAGAGGCTCCACTGTACTACAAGGGACAGTAGACCTGATCCCAATGTGTCCTTTATTCAGAGGCTCCACTGTACTACAAGGGACAGTAGACCTGATCCCAATGTGTCCTATATAGAGGTTCCACTGTACTACAAGGGACAGTAGACCTGATCCCAATGTGTCCTTTATTCAGAGGTTCCACTGTACTACAAGGGACAGTAGACCTGATCCCAATGTGTCCTTTATTCAGAGGCTCCACTGTACTACAAGGGACAGTAGACCTGATCCCAATGTGTCCTATATAGAGGTTCCACTGTACTACAAGGGACAGTAGACCTGATCCCAATGTGTCCTATATAGAGGTTCCACTGTACTACAAGGTACAGTAGACCTGATCCCAGTGTGTCCTATATAGAGGTTCCACTGTACTACAAGGGACAGTAGACCTGATCCCAATGTGTCCTTTATTCAGAGGTTCCACTGTACTACAAGGGACAGTAGACCTGATCCCAATGTGTCCTTTATTCAGAGGCTCCACTGTACTACAAGGGACAGTAGACCTGATCCCAATGTGTCCTTTATTCAGAGGCTCCACTGTACTACAAGGGACAGTAGACCTTATATCCCAATGTGTCCTTTATTCAGAGGCTCCACTGTACTACAAGGGACAGTAGAACTGATCCCAATGCATGTAGTATTAAATGGATGTGTATTGATAGGTAACAAGACTCCCAAAAGACTATGCGATACCCCTGCTCTTTGTGCCACACCCACAAATAGTCAATCAGATGATGCTCAGCTCGGATCTCATGGCACTCAGTAGAATCCTTTCCTCATACGTCAGGTATATGCCATGCAGTGATGATGCATTAATACCTCCAGCTTTCATTATCATTAGGTGCAAGGCAACTCTCTCGGCCATCGAAAAGGTAATTTAAAGACTATATTATTATTATTATTATTATTATTATTATTATTGTCCACCTATAATCTATAACTGGTGTCTCTTTGAGTTTGTCAGTACCCATGCAGTTCCCTGTACCCATAGAGAATAGGATGGGTCACGTCCAGCTCTATTCAGCTTGCTCAGTACTTATTCAATAAGAAGTTGCCCTTTTTTATAGCCCAGACGTGACCTGGTGACTATTACAACATTCAATAGTGTGGTGTTAGACATATGTGACTCATTATGGAGGGACTTGGCTTTCTCCAGCAGTAGTCGGCCTTATCAGACTCATCTTTTCACCACTGATAGGTAAGTGGGTAGTGTGTTAACCCCGCCCCACCCCTCCTCGTTAAATATTCATCCTGTTTTCTCAGGGAATATTTGAGTAGTTATCAGCTCCAGACTATCCATAACAAGTTTAGCATCATCCATCATCCAGCATTTCTTGGATTTGTCAAGGAGTTCTTCAGAGAGGTAAGTGAAAGCTGTGAAATAAGAACTAAAAATGTACTAGGTTCTGAGATAAGCATAGCCTCTCTACAAGGGACTGTAGACCTTATTCTAATCTGTCCTTTATTCAGAGGTTCCAATTTAACTTCCATGTTATATGCAGACACAGGACCAAAATTACAATGTATTTCAACCTGCTGCCATTTGGAAAGAAAAACGATTCAAAGATACTTATTTAGAATATCTCCATAAGAAAAATTTGACAGGTCTAGTCAGTTTCATTCAAACTTTCATCCAAAGGACATGAATAGCCACTCATTCAACAACTATTGTTGTTGTTTATTGTTTATTTAAATGTACTTCAGACAATGTGCAATTGACATAATTATACTGGTATGATGTCCTGCAAATATTATAGAACAGATACTGTTCAGGCATTCAGAGAGGAAGGTTGTAAGGAAGAAGCTGATGAGGGGAGAGCTCTAGGCTGTACACATGCTATGCAATGTAGTCATAGATACTACTGTTGTCTTTACTTCTTCTAATGTAGTCTCTGTCTATCAAACTCTCAATTCTTTTCTTCAAGTCTGAGGGCTGCATGAAAATATTTGAACCAAGATCAGAACAAAATATTCTTGCAGTCCAAATCTCATTGGGAAAGTAATGGGGTGGAGTTTCAAACATCAAAGCATTTAAGCTCCACCCACCCCATGCCTACATCAAGGGAGGAGTCATGGATTTGTTTAGAAAATTGCCTAAGGGAAGAGGCACCCTTCTAAATGAAACCCTGCCAGCCAACAGGCTCTGGCTTACCCTGATGTGGAATCGTAGCTGACCCAGGCACTCAGAGAGCAGCAGGTTATGTGGAAGAGATCTTCTCATCTTCATGATTCTAACTATGGCCGCATCCACCTGGTACTGTCTATCTTGAAACACACGTTCATTGGTGGCAATATTCTCCTCCACCTAAAACAAATATAGAAGAATGAATGGCATTATGGAGGCAATCGTGTGTTTGGAAATGATCATCATAGACAAAAATTGCCAAGAGAACATTATGTATGAGGATAGTGTGGGGCTCACTATGCTAGCCCAAAATTATGCACATCTCTTATCACAACAATATGTGCAATTATTTGCGTGAGGGGAGGGAGATGATTTGCCCCCCCCCCCCCCCGAAATCATCCCACACTACTCCAATCTCAATTTTACTCCTCTCCCTCCGAGCAATTCCACAGCTAACCACAAGATATTTTTAAAATAATGCCCACCAATACTCCAGATGCTCCTCCAACCTCCATTCCTTACCGTTTCTCTAATCTGTACTTGATTGATTTTGATACGACATAATTTGTGTTTGAAATCCTTGTTAAACTGGAAAGTGTCCGTGTCTCCAACCTCTTTCGTCTTTGGAGACTTGATCAACACCCGGGCCTTTCCCAGGGACAGAGACTGCAGTGTTCTCTTCAGATCCTCTCTTTCTGCAATATTTGTAATAATTATGAGAGGTTATACACAGTCAAGATAGTGCCTAGTCAAGATAGTGCCTAGTCAAGATAGTGTTCAGGTACAACCTAGTGAACCAAATATTGAAATTTTTGAATTTTTGGTAACAGTGCCATTAATTAATTGGTGATTAGATCTGTATCTCCTTCTGTGCCCACTTGTTGATAGAATGAGGAGACACTAAGTGTGACACTTTCGGCTGTACAGCAGTACAGATACAGTGGGAGACTTTGAGGGACAACCTTCTGAATTCCAACCACTTATTGGATATTATAGCCAGCTAAGCAGGTTTATTGTCCAGCAAACAGCAGCACTAGAAGTTGCTGGAGTTGGGCACTCAATAGTTATACAACACAAAACTACATAATAACTAACATAAAGACATGGATTGATTCACCACTACCAGAAAACAAAACAACAACAAAACAACAAAAAACACAAAACAAAAAACATGGCTGAATGCCCAGATATCGAGAGGTTCCACTGTATAGATAACAGTGGACATTCTGAAGGACACATTTTACTATTAGTAGTACATTGAGAAGAATACCCCCCCCTCCCCCCCACACACAATATTCCAGATGGTGGTGTAGCCCACTCACCAATTCCAGTCTGTTCTCTGATGTCAATGAAGGTAAGTAGGTCTATAGAGTTGAACAGTAAGAGTACCAAAGTCTGAAACAGAGAGACCTGCAGCTCCTTCTCCCCGTGAGATAAACTTGCCTTCAACACACAGTGACCAAGTGTTGGCTGCCATTGGAGTTTGCGGCCGTTGTGTTTGCTTATGTAAAAGGTCTTGAATGTCTCCAGATATTTGCCCATCTGTATGTTTTACAATATTGCATGTAGTGTGTACAGTGGCACCTCTCTCTTTCAGACACCATGGGACAAAGTGTCCTGATTAGAGAGGTGGATTTCAGGGGGTGAAGTTCTACTAATGTTAATACTGTTATTTGGGATGTATCAAGATGTTCTTAATACAGAGGTGTCTTCATTTCAGGGGATTGAGGAGTTCCACTGTATACAGAGGTGTCCTCATTTCAGGGGGTTGGAATAGAGGAGGTGTCCTCTCATTTCGGGGATTGAAATAGAGGGGTTCCACTGTATACAGAGGTGTCCTCGTTTCAGAGGGTTGGAATAGATGAGTTCACTGTATTGTAATGTACACATTGAATGTGGTAGGAATGCACGCACGCACAGTAGAACATACAGACCTCTATTGGTAATATAACTTCCATTGGAACATAGGGAGGCCAGTAACCCATAGTCAGCACATTCACACTCAATTCGATACTTCCAGATGCAGCATCATGACGTGTCTATAACCGTTCAAGAGAGAAGAGTTAAAACAGAACTAGCTTCTTCCTCTCCTTTTAACTCACCTCCCTAAAACTGTTCATCATCTCTCGTGAGATCTCCATGTCACGAAACATTCCTTCCAGCTTGCTGGTGAAGTTAGGTCCACACTCTGCAAGGTAAAAGAACCAGCAGAAAAGGTCAGCTTGCATGCAACCATGTCATGGACTATATAATAACATAGAGTGAAGAGGTGATAATATTTATATGCTCTATTTGGGAGAACACCAATACCTCTATTCCAACACCCTGAAATGAGGACACCTCTGTATACAGTGGAACCACTCTATTCCAACTCCCTGAAATGAGAACACCTCTGTATACAGTGAAACCTCTCTATTCCAACCCCCTGAAATGAGGACACCTGTATACAGTGAAACTCCTCTACTCCAACCACCTTAAATGAGGACACATCTGTATTAAGGATATTTGTATGAGGTCACCTCTCTAATCAGGACACTTTAATTTGTCCTAAGGTGATCAGAATAGATAGGCTTCAATGTAGCACACACACTGAACATACCTTGTTTTAATTTGAGAAGCATAGACTTCTCGGCATCAAAAGAGGCACTTTTCCCTAGAAGTAATCTCTTGGCTAGATCCTTTTTATAAAATGCTTCAAACACATCTTTACCTACAGAAACAATACACAAGTCAATACCACTGGGCTCCTCCTATAGGGATAGCAGACACCTTTCCCATAGGGATACCCCTCCAACCCCTTCCCATAGGGATAACAGTAATCTCCTACCTCTCCCCAACTCATTTCAGATTTACCATGAATATATCTGAATAAAACCATGATCCTGTCCAGTAATTTGTCTAGTTCCTCGTCAGACCACTCCTTGTTGCCCGACTTTAGCTGTGTGTCCACATACTTGGCTGAGGAGGACGAGAAAAGGAGATATTAATGAAGCCACATCTATACAAATAATAAGTAGAATTCTTCCCAGGAAAGTATGAAAAAATAAGGCGGAGTTTCAGATCATATTTAAAGTATTTTAGCTGAAGGATCTACATGCCTGTAATGTATCTTATAACAAATGGCAGAAAACATAGACTGATTGCTGACGTTGATTATTTCTCTCTACTTACCAATCAGTTCAGCTGGTTTGTTCTTTCTTCTGTTAATGACACTCTCAAAGGACTCTCTAATCGTGTCAAAGAACTTCATGTCTTCCTGGAAAGCTCCCGTGATGATGTTATCCATCTTGGTCTTCAGCTCCAGCAATTCCTGCACCATCACTTTGTCTCTCTCAGGGTCACTCACGATGGCTGCTCCCGACTTCTGCTCAAAAAGATAAACAGGAGTATTCAATATCATGTGGCTTCTCTTTCTTTAATTTTGGCTCCATCTGACCACTCCACACTATAACAGTAATAGAACTTTGCCCTCTGAAATGAGGCCACCCCTCTAATCAGGACACTTTAATTTGTCTCAAGATGTCTGTGATAGAGAGGTTTAATTTATCAGGAAATAGGGGGAGGGGCAAGGAGAGAACCCCACCTATTAGCCTATGCACTAACATAATAATTCTGGGAATTTCACTTTAAAAAATTTACACTGAAGCATCATACCTTTATAAATTCACCAAAAGCCTTACAGACCAGTGCTTGGCCTTCTTTGAATCGGATGAAGAAATTATAGAGCATAGCTAGTTCCAAACATCTGCTGGCCTCCAATAAACTCTCAAATCCTTTAAAAGACAAGCATTCCGTGTAGGGTAAAGCATGATACTGAAAGGTCACCTAATAGAGACTTGAGTTTGGGGTCTCCTTGATGAAACACAGGCTTCTTCTTTGGGCAGGAAGGGAATAGAGATTCTGGTACACACTAGCTATTCATATGTGTTTTAATTTGGGTACTCCACTTGCAAAACACATAATCTGGTGAAAATTCCATATTTTAATGCACACACACACACACACACACACACACACACACACACACACACACACACACACACACACACACACACACACACACACACACACACACACACACACACACACACACACACACACACACACACACACACACACACACACACACACACACACACACACACACACACACACACACACACACACACACAGAGTGTGCACCAGGCTCTCTTCTCCCTTTCCTGGCCTGGGTTTGGGGTTAGAGCACACTTCTCTCCACATACCTCTACTCAATATCTCAGATTGATGTTCTCCTATCAGCTTCTTCTCTACACAGAGTATAAGTGGTTTCCTGTGGAGAGAGGAATATGAGATTATTGGCCACATACCACACACACACATCCTGTTACCTTGTTGTCTTGTGAAGATAGTGTAGGACTCTGTCATTTTCTTGCGATAGTCTCTTGTCCACGTGAGACAAGTAATTGGGTAGCTAATATAGAGTTGATATTAAAGGTGTGGTGTGCCAACAACAACAAACAACAACAACAAAAACATAGAAGCAATTTGAGATCTAAGCTACAATCTTTATAATCCTAAATACCGTAAATTCGGGATCCCTGAGCATTTTTAAGGCTTCAGCATGATACATGGCCTCAGTTTCGTGTAAAAATTCTATTTCAAAAACATCTTGATATATCTGCAGGTCCACTAACATCCTGAGAAGGTTCTTCAGCAGACCTCGGTCCACACTTTCATGGCATCTAAAACAGTATTCAGCAGAGAGAATAGCAGGTCAGTTCTATCATATCACACCCTTCAACTTGTGGGGTTAAAGTACAAATATTAGCCTTCTCCCACCCAGCAACAGTGCAGAGACAGGAGACAGACAATGAAATGATGTCTCTCTATAGAACACCTCCTAACCCTTTGCTTGAGTGAGATAAGCAGACAAACTGTACATGCAATGTGCACGTAAGGTTGGTTCTGTATTTATTAATAGCCGAGAGTCCTCAAAGGAGGCTCATTAAGAATCTAAAACACCATAATAATATACCTCTCTTTGTGGATCAAAGCAACAGTCCCCTTTATAATTCTCTCCTGGACTTTGTTCTTTCTGATGACTAGAGAACCAAATAACTCCAGTCCCAAGTCCCTATATGTATCAATCAGACAGACAGGAAGGGAAGATAATACTGATAGTCAAGCTGAACTACAGTGGAGTCTAGACACCTTGGGACAGATCAAAGTGTCCTAGTTAGAGGGGTAACCTCATTTCTGTTATTTGGGACATATCCAAGTGTCTTTAATACAGTGGTGTCCTCATTTCACAGTTGGAAATAGAGAAGTTCCATTTAGAAAAAAAGCATTTTTAAATGTCAGGATGGCATGACAAATAATATAAGAACTCAGAAAGAAGGATGAAGAGTTGAATTTCCTGGAATAAGTTCTTTCACCACAACTCTTCCACCCACCCCACTAGAGAGCACATATCAGAATGTCTGTGGAGAGGATAGTCTCTGGTGAAAGGAGTTCCATTAACTCACCATATAGATGATAAAGAGGAGTTGGCCATGGCATAGGTTCGATCAAGGTAGAGGAATATACTTCGAATCATTATCTACGTAGTCAATATACAATAACTATACTAACAGGTGTAGAATATGTATACAGTACAGATATCTATACACACATTGATATAAATAACAATACACAGTACACACACACACATTAATGCATGTAATAATATGAGTACAGTACATGTAGAATACATTATCATACAGACACACATGTACGTAGTATACATGTACAATAACCCACACATGTACCCAGTGCTGTTATGAGTTGCCTTCGGGTCCAATGGACCCTACTCAAATTGCTTCTCTAACCACATGTTAAATTTTTTTTAACATGCCATAATAATTCAGAGGGTATCACTGATTATGGCTCCTGATATAATCCTCTTTACTTTGGACTCTGGACACTACAATTGGGGGTAACAAGTCTAATGGAAGTATACATTCTACAATACCATCTAGAATCACAAGAGAGTCTGGCTTTCTTACCATCTGTCTACAATGATCTGTCCATTGTTTATTGACCACTGTGAGGAATTGGAGCTCTCCAATACCTTCTCTGTGGAACCACTCAGTTAAGGAAACATGATTAAAATATCAGAGAAGTGCTGACTAGACTAATAAACACTCCTAGCTATCCCATTATTAATGAGTGTAAGTATTAAGAGATATCATCAGGAGTTGAATAATTAAGGGGTTAAAACAGAGGGGGTGGAGTTACGATTAACAGTGTGTTTTGTACAAGTGAGAGGATACTGTTGGAAGACAGGTATTATAGACATTATATGATTTCGACATTCCGCCTCTAGGTTGTCGTATAGCTTGGCAGCCATGCCATGTGAGCACATGTTCTCCACGGCTTGGTACAGTTCCTCCAGGATGTATGAGATTGGTTGCTGGTTGAAGACTGCCTGAACAGACACACTGAGTTTCTCCCATGACTGCTCACCATAGTTGTCAGGTAACTCTGGTTTCACTGGATGGGGAGGAGGGGAGTAAGAAAAGAGGTACTATCTACAGAATACATGCCCCTCAAGGGCCCTGTTGTCTTGACTTTACACAAGGAAATCAGAGGCATAGACTTTCAGCTTATATTTCAATTTTGACAAAGAGAAGACCAAGCACAGAACATGCTTTTTGTAGATATTACACCTGTTAAGTTATCTCTTGTTCCATGTCAACATACTTTTGATCAGATCACTATGACCCCCTATACCTAGATTATAATACTGACGACCCCTTACCTTTTCTGTTCTTGATTACAATTTTCTTTCCCTGACCTGGTCTTCTATGGTTATTGATGCCTCCCTTCACAAAGTTATTACCAAATGGACTCTGTCCAGCTGGGCTGGTGAATGCCATGTTTGCTTCCGGTTCTGTACTACTACTAGGTTGTGAGAAACCACAACAGTCTGTGCAGCCACTTGTATTTGCACACTCAAGAGATTTGGTTTCTGCTTCGTAAGAGGCTGAAATTGGTGATAAATCACTGTGTTGTGATGTTGACCCCACGGATGAAGATAAACGTCCCTTTTTCTTTGCAGGTGACAAATTTTCTTTACGCTTGGAGTCTCTGTTTACTGAATAAGATGAAATGGTCCTAGTGTTATTACCAGAGAGAGAACTTGATGTACGAGAACGAGAACTTAATCTTCGTTTTCTTCCATTTGGAGGGTTACCACGACTGCCAGAAGAAGATGAATCTTTACTACCACTTAAAGACATCCAGCTACTAACTTAACCACAGGAAAAGATGGAGAGAGAGAGAGAGAACACTTGCCATATAGTCCTATACCAAATAGTTAATGGTCGCTCCTATCACACACTTCAGTGCAGTTATAGCATAGGGTGACTCAAACACTGTCTTGTATTGGAAAGGCCTACAGTTTATAATGACCAATTTATTAAATTCCCCTAAATAATTTATCTGAATGACGCTGGCGGGGAAGGAAGTCCTGAAATGGAAAACTGACAACTTACAAACGGCTAGTACAAATTCGTCATGTTCAGACTTCTTTTTATGCACTCAAATTAAAGAAGAAAAAAAAGAAAAGATCACGTGATTAAATGCTACCCACGTGGCTTTGGTTAGGTCAAAGTTCGCAGATATGACTTGGTGGTCTAGAAGGATTTTTTTCGCCTTTGGAAGCATTAGGAGAAACTGTCAGTATTTGTATTGTAGATTTCTTTCTGGTGAATTAAAATGCTCGCTCAACTCTCTCTCCCAGAGTAACTGTAACCTGAGACTATTTGCAAGTTCTGCTCACCAGTTTCACCTCTACCCGAGAAGGAGTTTCTTATGGCGGAGATACTTGAGTAGTGGTGCAGAGAATCAAGAAGGAGACAACTTGAAATGGTATGATGTTGATACTCCAGAATTTGTTGAGCTTGTGGCAAAGCACCAAGAAGGAAGGGGTGGAGACCTGCAGATGATTGACGTCAGAGAGCCAGAGGAACTTGAAGAGAGTGGAAAGATACCTGGAACCATAAATATTCCACGTAATGGGCTTCTATTAGAATGTAGTTAGAGTGATTACTCTTCTACCTATGAGATATCAGATTCTATGATAAAGCTGGCTAATAATTATGATTTGTTATCTGTGTTTCTTGTAGTTGGAACAGTGGAAGAAGCGCTGAACTTAGGTCCAGTTACATTCGAGGAGAGATATGGTGTTAGCAAACCATCACAGGACTCAGACATTTTATTCCATTGTCGGGCCGGAGTACGTAGTCTAGATGCTATAGAAATTGCAAACAAGCTTGGCTATTCAAAGTAAGCAGGCACCCACATTACAAACTTATCCAGGGGGTTTAACTAGGATTTTTTAAAGAGAAGTGGGTGATAATAGGCCAAGAGAATTCCAAAGAAACATTTTTGGGTAGATATACTGTGCTAATGTCAAATGCCACCATAATTCTTCTGTTTTTCCTAGGCCTGTCCCTATTTTCCATAGAAATGACAACAACAACAATAGCACATGTCAAACAGGTCAGAAGTGAGAAGGCAATTGCATCCAATGCCTCATGGTAGTTACGATGCTGTTGTCCAACTTTCCTGGACTCTTCTCTCCTCTCTGCTATATTATTTTATTGATAGTTATTGGTACAGGGCAAGACACTATGTAAGAGGTTACCTTGGCTGGGAGAGTCATCTATATGGAGACAACTGACCTAATAACATGGACTATGATATTAATGAGGAACTTGTGTGTGTGTGTTGTGTATAATACCAATATTTGCCATAGTCATACAATCATGTTAACTTTTACTCCCTCCCTTCTTTCCATGTACAGTGGAACCCCAACCCCATAAAATGAGGACACCTCTATATACAGTTGAACTCTATTCCAACTCCTTGAAACAAGAACGCCTCTGTATTAAGGACACTTGGATGTACCAATAACAGCTTTTGTAGTAACATTAATAGAACTCTTTGAAATAGGCCACCTCTCTACTTTTAATTTGTCTCAAGATGTATGGAATTGAGGGTATACCCCAAAGTCATCCTTTTCTTTGACTAGTACTAGTAATCTCTTGATGGCTTACAATTAGCTACTAATAAGTATACTTTCAGATTACAAGATTAAGTTACAATAATTCATGTACTAGCTAGTAACAATGTCTTCTAATTTCTTGGTTATCTCTCTCTGACCAATACTGTGTGATAGCCGCTGGTCCATACCTCCATGTATTTATCATCAAGTTAGGTGTTAAGTTAGCTACAGTGTGAGTCCAACCTCTTGGGAGATAGAGAACTTCTCCAGGATTCATTTCAAATGTCACTGGAGTTGCTTTCTTGAATAAGGGGAATTTTTTAAGGTCTGGATTAACTTCAAAGGTGTTTAATGCTGCACTCCATTCCAGGGATCCTTTAGTTTGTGTGTAGTAGAGGAACTTGTAGTCCCGAGGAGAGAATATAGTCCATCTCTTTCTTCCGATTATTTGGTAGACAAAATTGTCTTTGCTGTCAATGTGACCTTGTGTAAAAGTTCCTGGTGATCCGATCCTGAATTTTGCCAGGTGAATAATAATAATAGTGGTATTAAATTTAATCGATACTCATGAAATTGGCGCATGCATGATGCAGTGAACCAAGGTCTCATTTAAGGGAGTATATAGAGAGTGGTAGTAATTATGAGACACTTAAGACCACTGGAATGTCACTCTTAAGTAAACTAAGATCCCAGGTGACAAAGTATACACACATACACTCTACCCATCTACCTATTACTTGAAGCTGTATTTTAAACTTTTAAGTAAACTCTCAATGATTTCAAGTAGAAAATGTTAACACAACTCAAGTTTGTATTATGGGACAGTGGGTGATATTATGAGACAGTTATGAGACTAGTACTTTTAGTAAATTGGTCACAAACAGTCATGCAGAGTCACGGAGCACAATCTGCACAATAGTAACATCCATCAGGAATGTCAGCATCATTCATTCCAAGGCAACTGGCATGCCACCATTGTTGGCATCCATCACAACCAATCCACTTAGCATCCTCTTCATCATCATTAAAATCAACACCACACAAAGGACATATGGCAGTACTTCCTTCACTCTCACTTTCGTCAAATGTCATCCTGTCCTTTGCTTTCCTTGCTCTGATTGTCTTGGCCTTGGCTCTGCTTTTTTTGCTTCTCTTTCTTTCCTTTTAGCTGCCTCCCTCTCCTTTCTCTTTTTCTCTCTTTCAGCCTTCTTCTCTTCCATCTCTTCCTTTTTCCTCTCTTTCTCTGCTTCTTTCTCCTTCAACTGTTCTACAAATGACAAATTCATACGGCATCACGATTTTGTCCTGTCTTTTGCCAACAAGGTTTCCTGCTTTTTCCTTGTGGAAGCACCAGTATATCATCAAGATAGTCAGTGTTAGAACTACTAGCAACTGGAGTTTTGCTCCGCACTGAGGAAGATGAAGAAGCTCTACTTTCAGAAGCTGGATCTGTGATATCACTACCAGAATCAAGAAGAACAGAACACTCACTGAGGTAGACGAAGAACATTGAGGGGGTTGAGTTTCAAGAGATAGCGTGCTAGTATCAGGTTCTTGGTCTTGACTATATGAAGGAAAACACAAACTTTTTGAAGGGGCAGTTTCATAGTCTTTTACTGCTCCTGGATTCAAAGGGTAAATCCCACACTTTCTAAATCCTGACATTATATTGACTGGAGTCATACACTGAGGCCATGTAACTGCAAGCAATGATGCTAAATCTTCTGAGGTAATAACTCTACCAGGCTTAGATGTCATAAAATGTTTACAGGCTTTGTTAAATTGAGATTTCATTGATTTGAATACTCCCACATCAAGAGGCTGTAGGAGATGCGTGGTGTGTGAGGGAAGACACAGCAAATGAATATCATTTTCTTGAGCCAGCTTAATTACTTCTAGGCTAATATGAGAAGCATGACCATCCTCAATTAAAAGGACAGGACGGGCTGGTGGGATGGAAGCAACAAAAAACTCAAACCATTGCAAATATAGCTGTTGGTTAATCCATCCATTATCTGAACAGGCAAATAATGTGCCTGGCACAGCACCACTCTTCAACTTATCTGTCATACGCTTACAAGGATATATCATCATTGGGGGAATTACATTACCTGAGGCAGAAACACATGATACAACTGTGTGAGTCTTACCCTTTTCACCTGAGGTCAGGGCCCACACTTTTTTACGCCCAAGTTCAGTAAGTATATGGCCAGATTTGTGAATGACATTTATCCCAGTTTCATCCATATTATAAATATGCATTGGTTTAGTTAGCAGGTTATAGCATGCAAAAATCCCACCTAATTTCTCAAAAAAAAAAAAAAATTCACAGCTTCATCTGTACCTGCCTTAGCTCGTGCAAAGCTCAGTGGCTGTGGCAAACGAAGAGTAAGCCTTGGAAACCGTCTCATGAATCCATCCATCCATGCTCGTCCAGCAATTTCACTCTTAAAAGGGTGCTTTCTTCCACTCTTCTCCGCAATCAAATAGGCTGTACACATGACATCTTCTCTACCAAGACCAAATCCCATGTCAGCCATCTTCAGGCAATATTGCATTAAAGCACCCTCTTCTTCCTCTGTGAGTACGGTATCAGGGCCAGGGCGGCAGTCCATGCTGACTTTGCCTGTAACCCTCCTCCTCAAAGTCTCTACAGGCACATTATAGGTACGGGAAGCTTGCCTTAGCCCCATACCACCTTCAACATCTTTAACAGCTGCTATCATGCTCTCCATGGTCCAGAGCTTGCATTTACAAGGCTCAGAGGGTTTCTTTGCCACCATGATTTAGTGATTGAACTTTGACCTTTTATTCAGGAAGTGGGAGTATGCTATGTCACAATATATTTGACTGTGCAACTACAGGGAGTGTAAGCGAATGTTTGATACAATTTGTTTGAAATTTTAAAGTGACTCATAATACCCCCTGTCTCATAATATAGATAAATACTATTATGGATGGTGGAAGAATAATTGGAAGATTCACTGGAATAGCTAGATGCAATACTTACCATCCAGTTGGTTCCAAATAACATTTCCTATCATCCCCAGGATAGAAAGGTGGATAATAAAACTCTGTTTTTAAAGCTTCAACGGGAATTACTCTCTTCTTTGCAATATACATTCCCTCCTCTTCTTTGCTTGGTTTTCGCCTTCCAGTTACTATATCAATGAAATCCTCTAGTGTTATGGTCACTCTGTTCACATAATGCTTCCCATTTTTTGAGGTTTTAGTAGAGAAATTGCCTTGCCTTATGTTCTGGTATACAGTCTTGCCCCATTTGGAACGGACATAGTCCCACGTCCATTCTTTCAGTTTATGACCTTGTAACATATCTGTAAAGATTACTGGCAGACCAATTGGTGCGATGTAATTCCTGAACGTCTCTGGAGTAGGTGTCTTCATTCTTGATATGCTAGTTATCCTTGGGTGGAGACTGCTTAGAGTAACAACATTTTCAAAAGCAGCTCTAGGATTTGGAGATTTTTGCATAGATGGGCCTAACAAATTTTTCTTGATTTCATTCCTGATTGCAAGAATGCCAATGTTTTCCACTGCTGGGTTGGAAACATTACCCCATCGTGCAGCTTTCAGGAAGATGCTATTCCGCAGGGCTCTGTCTCCGTTAACAACTCTTTCTGGCTCTAAATCGGTTTGATAGTCATATTTTTGTCCAGCTATGAAGAAACAGGCAGTGAAGAGAGATAAAATGACAGTCCCCGTACAGAAGAGTGCGCGATATAGTCTAGCCATCTACTACAACTATACAGATCCACCCCTTCAAGGCAGTACATTTGGTGGGTGTATCTGTGGGTCACATTCAATTCCCACCCCCTCAAAAACATTATCAAGAAGATATTAATGTATTATGACTGGTGATTTGGTGATTTAGTTATGGTGGTGTATACAATATACAGTAACATCATTCAAATTATATCTCAATGAGTTGTAAACGGTCAGAAATTGTGATCCATGACTAGAATCCAACCAGAGAACCACACCTCCTTCTTTTTCTGCACTCCCGCTAACAGTTTTGAATTCAGTCACATCCATAAGTACTGGCTCTGGTTGAAAATCCACCTCTGATAACTGCAAGTATTGCTCAACCTTTTCATAATCACCAGCAGGAACAGACTCTTGTCCGGGTATTGAACAAACTGTGATATGGAATTGAATTTCATTGCCTTCTTGAGGAAGTCCTTGTGTAATCAAGTAATCTTGAACTTGAAGTGTGTGAGATAAAGAGTCAGTAACTGTATCCCAAATATAAAGGTGATCTGGTGAAAGGAGCAGACAAGAAGCTGTTTGTGAACCTGTCTCAGATAGGAGTGTAGCCAGGCAAGATATGATTATAGGACCTTTTTGAAGCTTTCTGTAACAAAAAGGACATAGTTATTGTAAAATTCACCCTGAAGTGTGTAAAATCTGCAAATGAAATGGAGATGCAATGGTGTAACTAGGATTCTTGAAAGGATGGGGTAAGAAGTGGGTGATAATGGACCTTCAAAATTCACAGGGGAGCATTTTTGGGTAGATTTACTTATTTATTTTTCTAATGTTAGTCAATTAATGGTTCTGTTCAATCCCAGACCTGTCTTATTACCTTCATATTAGTTATAACTATGTGCCAATAGAATGCCTGATGCTATGCTACTGAGCATGGCATTACTTCCATCACTAACTCACCTTAAATAACTGGCATTTGTCAGCAATAAATCTCCCTGCACAGGTATTCTAATAAACTCAACCATCTCCTCCAGTACTTTGTAATGCTCTAATTTCTGAGCTAACCCTGTACCATGCATGATTCCCTGTCCAGTCTTGGATACGAGATCCATTGCCCCTCCAACTGGTTTGGTTACCACTCCAAGGAGACCCTTACCGACACCTTTTAGAAATGTCGTAGCTGTCCCAGAGGATTCATCCATCTGTTGTACACTCTGCATTGGTTGTTCTACTAAACCAGCGACAGCACTCATTAAACTGAGACCAAAACTGGACACACCAGAGGTGATGCCTGTTGTGAAGTGGACAGCAGGCCACTCACGACGCTGAAGATCTTGGTACATCATGTGATCTTTATCCATCGACAGTCTCTCCATGTTCTTTGCAATGCTGGAGGCCAGGTTAGTTACAGAAGACAGTGCTCCAGAAGACACCTGACGGACGAATGACGCTGTACCTTGTCCAATCCCCATGATGAACAGACCTGGACTTCGAGTTAACCCCTCATAAGGCAGACTCACCAGATCCCTTAACCCTCGGCCAACACTTTGAATGAAAGTTGCCGGACTCCCAATTAACTCCAAGGAACCTACAATCCACCCGATGTGCATATAAAGGGCAGACAAGTACCTTGCAGCGACCACTTGTGATATCTCAGACCAATTTGAATACACATCCTTGAGTTCATATCTTGAAAACCAGAATGGACTGTCACTACAAGAGAGATATACTTTAAGGGTAATGTTTGCACTAACATATATTGTGACAGACTCAATTACAAGTCTTGAGATTGTAACAGGATATGCATCTCTTTCTGATTCCTGAAGAACTGGAGAAGGTATTGTAGCATTGTTTGAAGACAATGACATTGATTCGATATCTCTAGGTAATGGCATTCTGGGTGGTTTATAAGTTCGAATAACATTCTTCAGTCTCTGATAGAGGCTGTCTTCCAGTTGGAATGTAACTGGCTGTGTACAAAGATAGATAGAGTATATTTGAAGACTGGTGTGAGGGTTATAGTGGATAAAGAAGTGAAGTAATGGCTGAACTTCTTGTTGAATTAACTGACGACGAGCTGCATGCTCAGATCGAGGAATAAAGGCAACGGCAAAGTCTCCACAGCTTTGGTTTATCATATTATCAATTCTCAGTGACTGTAGAGTGAGGCTAACTTCAGCACCATCTGGACCAAAACTGGTATGGAAAAAGTGCATTTTACTGATAATAAAACGCAATATTTCAGTTGTTCTCTCAGTTTGTCTTGTATCGTCGCACAGTGACAGAATAAACTCAGAGATGTTTATTTCACACTTGAAGATCTTTGAAAAGTTCTGTTCTGCTGTTAATCCCAGACTACTTGATAGTGGTTGAGTTGGAAGGCCTCCAGTAGGAAGAATGGAAATAAAAATATTGTTCATTTTAATGTCTGTTGACACCATCACTTCCCCATATTTTGGTATCATTAAAATTTTATCCCGATCATGACACACTGGTAAGGAATTACTCCATCCCTCTTCATCATTTGGTCTTTTGTTTTCTTGAACATCAGATTGGAAGCATCGGAGCTTGATCTGGACATTTTTGGCTGCTTGTTGGACTCGTTTGTCCAGTTTTGTAGCTATATCTTCATCATACACAATTGGATAAAGTTTAGCCAGTGAAGGTGGTTCATATACAATCTCATGACATGCAGGAATCATCTGTGGACAAGCACTAATTCCAGTTCTGTTACATTCTACTACCTCTAAGTCAAAGGAGGTTAAGTTCTGAATGCAAACTCGAGGACACGAGTCTTCCCTTAAGACGAGGTATATGGTGTCTCCATATTCATGCATTGTCAGCAAACAAGCTGCATAATACTGAGATGGTTTACCAATAGGAAGCGAAAAACAATGTCGGACAAAGTTTGTGGAGAGATATACCGACCAAGAGGAACTAATACATGTGTCTACCTCTAATCCAGTGAGGAGAAGGGAGTGAGTGATTTCTTTGCTTGTATGCGAACAGCCAATGAGATTCCAGAAGAGTAGAGCTTGAGTTTGTCCAGGTTCAAGTTCTTCCATGAGAGTATGATGGTAGAACATCGGTAAACGCTGATTAGAGAAATTTCCTTTTTCAGTGATACAGGGAATTGCTCTTATTCTGTATGGAGTGGAATTCTGGAGGACGAAAGATGATTTAACTGTTGTGGTTATTGAACTAGCCTGCCTTTGGAAGGAGACAATTGCCTTGGCCATAATACTCTAATAACAAACAAACAAACAAACAACAGTTCATCCCCACAATGCCACACATTCCCTCAAGTAATATTTACCAATACTTACAATAAGAGTTGAGTGCCTGCATTATAGATATGACACACTATTGATAAATAGTGTTTAAACTGAAGGTATATAGCATTGTAATCTGCTGTATTGCTGAACTAAATCTAGAGCATACAGGTCTTCAGTGAGAATTAATAGGAGTCATTACTTCTCTGGGTTTTGAGCTTGTGATGGAGATTTTCTCACATTAAAACCTGACCAATGAAATAGTCAGTCACTCCATACCTGGTCACAAGTGAGGCCACAACATGATACATTTAATACTCTCCAGGAAATTTCATTCCAGGGGTGAATTTTCACAGATTATAGCTCTTTTGAGGTGAAATATCTTTAACTCTTACCATTCCCAATCAGCTTGAGTGTGTATCATTGTACCTCACATTATGTTCTTGTTACAATGAAAGTTCATTATTATTATATCCTCAGTTCTAGTGCTGAGCACCAATAGCTCAATACTTGTTAGAGACTAGGGCTTCAGCTAGGGTAGGGTTACAGGCTAAAACACCAGCAGTACAATATCTCAATAATGTAGGAATACAGCTCAGGTGTTTCATGAACCTCTTACACACCTTATTCGCCACGAGTACACTCACCTGATTAGCTGAATTTGATAGCTTCTCTAGACCAGCCAAGACAGGAACCAGTGAAATTTTAACACTTGGTAATATTTCACTGGCAGGCTGTACTGTTTTGACACCAGTTGATGAAGGTAGAGATGGAATAGTCACCAAGTTAGAGACAAGAAGATCTTCTCTAGAGACTGTCCTTAGCACAAACTAAAGAACATTTGATAATAAGGATCATTATTAAAGGGACTTATTCTATTAATATAGAAAATCTTTAAAAAATGTTTTAAAATTTTACATCACCCATGATGCCTCTTTTCTCAGATCCATAAAATAAATATACACATACTCACCTCATTCTGACAAAGGAGTTTAGTTACATAAGGTCCTAGTTCCACAACCCTCTCTTTTTCCTCCTTTTCCTCACCAAGGGTAGGTTCAACCAGGCTGAGAGCTAGAGGTGTCTCATTGAATATTGTATTTTCTGGCCACAGATTCACAGTGATAGTGTTCGTATTGTTTCTAAGAAATGTAGCATGGATCTTATAGCTTCTGTCGCTGTTGCTATCCACTGGTAAGGAGATGTGCAAGGTGACAAGATTAGGGGCTGACTGGTCAGAGGAGAATGCTAAATGATGAAGCAAGAATGTGGAAATAGATACTGGTGGCTCTGAAACAGCTGAGGTATCACTAAAATAGATTTAAAAAATAAAAAAAAAGTCACATTGCAGTCTCTACATCATAGACTATGTACCTCATGCTAAACCTCAGGAAGTACCACTTTTCTGCATAGAGTGGCTGCAATGTTTTTGTTTCTCCATTTCCAGGGATGATACTGGTCCCAGAGTCACTCGAGCAATCTACTGAAGCTTGCATATTCTCCTGGCTCTGACTTACTATCATATTTAAGTCAAAGGATAGATGATTACAAACAGCAAACAAAGAAGAAAAAGTGACCTAAAAACAAAAGGAGTAAAACAAACAGGTACAGCCGAAAGCAAAACCAACAAGTCTACTCCTCCATTAGTGAAATTTACAGTATGGTGGATAGTCCACTTCTCTATTAACCCTCTGAAACAAGGACACTTCTGTATACATACACAATAGTGAACTTGAATTTATAATAAAACCAATAATTATTTTCAACCTATACAAACTAAGACCACCATAATGTGTAAAATTATAGCTGTGTTGCATGGTTACTGTGAAGTGGCATTGCTAATAATGATACATCAGAGCCTTGAGAAATGTCTCATTTCAGAGGTGAAGTGTTAATACACAAGCTGTTATCTGGGACATATCCAAGTGTCCTTAATATAGGGGTGTCCTCATTTCAGGGGTTGGGTTTCTTCATTTACGGGGTTGGAATACAGGGGTTTCTTCATTTAGGGGGTTGGAATAGAGAGGTTCCACTGTATAAGAGGTATCCTCATTTCAGGGGAGTTAGATTCACTATACAGCTAGAACTAGCTACATACTCTATGTCCCCAAGATCTCTTTGCTGTGGCCATTGACATCGGTTTGACGCTGAACCAAAATTGGGTCTCTTTCCCAGAACTTTCAGAGAGCTGTAATAAAGGAAAATATCACTGATGTGTGGTACTGCTAACACATACATGTAGAGAAAAAGGTATTCTCACTTTTAATAGGTATTCCCCCCTTCATCCTAGTTAAGAAGGACTGGCATAGTTCCATGGAGTCCAGAGGTGTCCCCATGTACCTTTAATAGGTTACCTCCTCAATTTAAGGGGATCAGAGGAGTTTCACTGTACACATTATTAGGTCAAACATACTTCCACTAGAAACTGTGGTTTGTTCCAACCTTCTCCTTCAGGCAATGGGTAGAGTTTGGACCACTGAGAGGTTGGAGATCTGAGGACAACACCCACAAGTTCTCCATTAGGAGCCAGGACAGATGGCAAGTTCTGGTTGGGATGTATAGTGAAGATCTTCCTAGATACAGGACTCACAGAAGAATTTTTTTCACAGTCAGAAAAACTGTCACCAGCTACAACAAAAAGATAGTGTGTGATTTTTCAAGTACAATATATCTAAAGCTACATTGAAGATAATAACAGTGAAGACTGAATCTATAACTGTGACAAGGAAATATTGAACCTAGTCATTGAAAATGGTCTGTCTACCTCAAGTCTGGAACCTAAGAAGATTTCTGTAAGATAAACAGTTTTAATCTCTGCATAAAGTGACTGATAGTGATATCTAGAGTGACAAGAGAGAAGGTTCAGCAAAAGGATAAAATTGGCAATCTCTGCAACACACCAACCACAGGAGTGCAAAAGATCTAGTTCTAATATTAGTATCTAAACCACAGTACACATGCTCACCAGTCAGAGCAACATCAAGAGGATAAGTCAAAGTGGAGAAAAATGTCCAACTTCCATATATAACAACCTACAAAATATCACAATTTATGACTAAATACCATAAACAGAAAACATCTTCATAGGTGCAAAATTTTAGCAATCAGCTTTTATAAATTCTTAACTAACCTGTAACTGCAAGCCCTCAGTGTTAACCACTTTCACATAAGCTGCTGCTATAGAGGTCTTTATGGGAATGGAAATGGATGTCACTCCTGTAGCATCTATTGAGAAAGGGGTTGTCCATTGCAAGGGGTTCACACCTGCTATGGCTAATCTCAGCTTTTTGGCTGCTGTTGTGTGGGTCCAACTGTAGCCCATACAGCTAGCACTGGGTAGGAATAGTTCTTCAGTGCTGTCCACCTAATAATAGGTATAATACACTAGAATCCCTTTATTCCAACCTCCTAAAATGAGGACACCTCTATATACAGTGGAGTTCCTCTATTCCAACACCCTGAAATGAGAATGCCTCTATATACAGTGGAATTCCTCTATTCCAACACCCTGAAATGAGAATGCCTCTATATACAGTGGAATTCCTCTATTCCAACACCCTGAAATGAGAACGCCTCTATATACAGTGGAATTCCTCTATTCCAACCCCCTGAAATGAGGACACATCTGTGATATCAGGTTATAACAGTCTTTTGTGTATTAACATCACTATGTCAACACTCTAATCAGGACACTGATTTGCTTCAAGGTGTCCAGAATAGTACCGTATTTGCTGAAATTTTCGTGGTTGTTTTAATTTCGGATGTCACTTTTATTACAAAATTTAAAAAGTTGAATAATTGGAGATGCAGAGGGCAGCATGCTGGGCTTGCTAGGCTCTTCCGAAATTAAAACAAACATGAAAATTTGAAAAATGAATTATTAATAAACGAAAATTTCAGGAAATACGGTATTTTACCAACAGACAGCCTGGTGATTATAGCAGTCATCCTTCTAGTTGTTGACAATTGATGGGGTGACATACATTTTGAACCTTGGGCTGCTATATCACCTAATACAGTGGAACCCTATAGTGGTCACCCTTGGACTTCCATAACCTACTACTTGATTATACAGAGGTGATCTACGTTATAAAACATACCTGTCCAATTTTCAAGTCTTCACAAGTATCATTACATATGACATAGTAGTTAGGAATTATTTCAGCACATGCATGTTTGGACACCTCCTTTTCTCTAGCAAGTAAAGAATCCAATGTATCCTTCCACAAGTAAAATGTCATGGAGATGGTATGAAGCATTCCTTGGGACAGCTTGATAATAGAAGAGTTTACCTTCAGTTGAAGAGAGAGTACTGGTAATGGACCATCAAAGTGAGAGATCTAGTCATATGACAGAGATCAGAAAGAATGTCATGAGTGACTCTCATAAAAAAAACTGTTGCATGAAAGTGTGAATTAAGAAAGAGGAGTGTATGATATGCTATGATAAGAGAGAGTAAGGAGACTGATAGGATATACATCCATTCCAAACTCCTGAACATCTATTCCAACCACTGAAATGAGGATACTGATATTCAACTAGGTCCCTGGGAAATGAGCTCTACTTTAATTTGTCCCAAGGTGTCAAGGCTCTGACAGCGACTAAGGAAGGAGTGGTTTCATGAAGGGTAGGATCTTACCTCATTCCTACCATTGTCAAAGGTCACCAAGAGGGTCACATGAGTAGGAGAGAGAGCTACCCTCCATACCAAATCACTATAGTCCACAAACTCAAGAGAACACACACCATCCAACTATAAAACACATGCAAGCTGTAACCAAACTCCATTTATCAACACAACTACTACAAACTCACAGTGATCTCCACTGAGGACTGTCTCATCATCCTCAATTGAGCTCCAGCATTAGTTGTGTGTAGTTTCAACAGCTCCTGGGGCGGTGGAGGCATGGAAGTCATGCTAATAGCATCTCCAGAGATTATCCGATAGCAATCAAACATTCCACTATTTTCCTTTGCAAAGTCAGAGGAGTGGAAGAGAGTGACCTGGAAGGTCTTACAGAGGAGAGTGAGGGTAAGGGATGGAAGGAAATCGGGTGAGAAGATGGAATTGACTTTCATGCTGCCTCCAAGACTGAGAGGAGACAGGATTGTAGAGGATGGATACTGCTGGCCATTACTCCCAACCTTCTCACTGATAGATATAAAATAAAATAAAATAAAACAAACAAACAAACAAACAAACAAACAATGTGGCAATTGCTTATCTGTGAAGATTTTATCTTTAATAACTGTGGAAATTAGTACTAAATTTCTCAGTGACCAGGAAGCTACTTTAGTTGATTATAATCTATTCTTTTGATACAGAACCCGCCAAAATTACAAGTAGCTATAAATTTCTAAATACTAGAATAAGAAATTTGTAGTGATGGAGTGTTTTTGTTAATGAATCATGAATGCACAAAAATGATTTTTACACACACACACACACAAACAGAATTAAATCATCATGAAATTATTAAAAACAGCAATTAAATGGAAATATTTCATTAATAGTCTTATCAAATAAATAATACCGAACCAGCTCCATAAATAGTATTATGAGGGAACTGTATGGTGACTTTCACCGCTGCGAACGAGGCGGTATAGGAGGAGATTCTGGTTCTTCTTTGCTCACTGGAATAACAGGATATCCTTGATTAGCGGGTGAGTAAAACTGGAATGGAGGAACTGAAACTGGACCAGGTGGGCGCAGTGCCATTGGAAAGTAGAATCCAGGATGAGTAAGAAAAGTCTGAGGCATTACTGGAGTGGGAGATGGAGTGAATTTGAAGTCAAGAGACACTGGAGGCCTCTGCTGCTGCTGCTGCTGCCGCTGCTGCTGCTGTTGTTGTTGTTGTTGTTGTTGTTGCTGTTGTTGTTGCTGCTGCTGTCGCTGCCACTGCTGTTGTAGCTGTTGTTGTTGTAGTGGAGTTGGAAAGGGGAACATAGGTCTGGCCATTAAGAAAGGTGACATGAACCCATGCTGCAGAGGAAAGACACCAGAAGAAGTAGGAGGTGGAAGAGCCAGCTGATGAAACTGGAGTGGTTGTTGTTGTTGTTGTTGTTGTTGTTGTTGCTGCTGCTGCTGCTGTAGACCAGTCATCCTGTTAATACTGTCAAACTGAGCCTGGAGCATGGCTCTGCTGATCTGTAAGATGGGTGGTACCGGACGATGTGGGAGAATACTAGATTCACGAGCAGGTGGGGAGGTCATTGATGGACGAGTCCTTCGCAAACGGGCACGTCGGTTCTGAAACCATACCATAATCCTTTGATCTGCTATTTTTGTAACATTGTGTATATCTTCCCTAAGGAAGACATCGGGGTAGAAATTATGATAGAAAACATATTCCAAGACAGCCAACTGAGCGGCAGTAAATGTGGTTCGAGGACGTTTGGTTGCCTTTGATTCAGAAGTATCTGAAGATATACTCTCAGATAGATCTGGAATAAAACAAGAATCAAGTAATACTGCTATTGTAACACACAAGATAAGATCCATGCAATATAGATAGTGGGATCTCATCATCTAACTCAGGGTACAAGATCATTTTGTTACAAAGAACAAAAGAAAAAAACAAACAAACAACACACTTGTTCTATGCAGCAGGCTGCAAAATTGTCAATTGTAGAGAGCTCTTTGTAAGCACAATGCAAATAACTATAGCAAAAAATAGACTTACCATCAGGGGTGGAATCTCTTTTTCTCTTGTTTCCACAACATCTCTCCTGATCATGATCAGACATAGCATTAGGCTCTTGGTGAGACACACCATTAGGCTCCTGGGACCTAACCACAGACCCAGCATCAGGTTTGGACTTCACCACATCACCACCACTAGGTGATGGAACAGAATTTTGCTGAAGTGAAGAGCTCTCTATAGTATTAACAGTAGCATCTCTAGAGGTTCCTTCCAGAGACAATATATTCTCAATTGTATGGGAGGACATGGCTAACAAAGAGATCTTTTCACCCAAATTGGCAATTCCAGAGAACTTAGAAAGGGCTGGAGTCAACAAGCTGAGGAACCAGATGAACTGAACTATTGAGAACTATAGAGCAGCAGAGCAGGAATATCTTGATTAGTCAACAATTTCAACTACAAGCAAGCCAAACAGCTGACAGGATAATTAGCAATTTACACCCACACAAAAAATTTAACAGCTCCCCAAAACAACATATTTATAAAAGGCTAGAAACATTTTAACACTTAAACCACATTTAACACTTAAAACTCAGAAACTCAGAGGAGAGAAGGCCGATTAACATGCGGTTACCCTTAGAAAACAAAGCAAGTATTAATTACCAAAAACATCAAAAACATCAACCACACTAGTATTAATTTTTTATCCAGGAGGTGTACAAAGTCGAAAAAAACACGATAGTCTCAAATGATAGTCTCAAATGTTTGTCCATAATTAAATTTGTCAACTAGCATAATCCACTAGCAAAAAAAAAAGAATCCCAATTTCTCTATTTACAAAAGGCTGGCCTCTACAGCTGAGATTCCCCCCCCCCCCAACTTCCTGTCTACAACTACTTCTGCTGGGGGACGGTGGTTATTCATCAGATACAAAATTTCAACTTTTAAGAATCAATTAAAAGTTGGATAAATAGATAAACAATGCTGTTAGGTGGTTTTGGAATGCTTTAAGGGGAAATGCATCTGTCCTGCAAATTGTCTACGTTAGACAATAGTGCAGAGGTCATAAAAACCCAGGAAGTCTCTGGTACTCTTTGTAAATATTTAGTGATCATACAGATCTAAATATAACTCTGTGCTACCTTATAGCCCGCCCTTCTCTTAGGTACTGTTTGATGAAGCAAGAAAAACAGATCATTTTGATATCAAATATACAGTATAAATATCAATTTTAGTATTTTTAATAAAATTAATTTCTAAAAGTGAGATATATTATGCATTCCAGGGGTAACCGCCACCTTAAAATACATACCACAGATTCAGTATTCCCAGTCACATTAATTTCTATGGACAGTGTTTAACATATACAAGGTCAATTTAAAGTAACAGATCTACTACAGTTCACACTACACAAGTATCAGGTACTGCCCATTCCTTTAATAACAGCACCCTATTTACCCCTAGTTTACCTACCTCACGTGATCACCCCAGCACAATACAGATGACTATATAGGCACCAAACAATTTACCATTATTATTATTACACAAGTTCCTATGTATAGATAAGTGTACGTTCAAGTATACACCACCTCCTTTTTAGTGGCAAAATTGTCACTAAAAACGTTAGTTTACTCACTTACAAAACATGAGTTTACTCACTTGCAAGGGATGCTCTCTAGCTCTTCTGTGTCATCATCAAACCATTCTAGATGTGTCATGGACACCCTCCAAGTTCTTGAGACAGCTTGTACAGAGTTAGGAATGGAGAGGTCATACTCTGAACTCTCAGATAAATAGAACGAGGTAAGATTATCAAATGAAGATGTTGACTCATTCCAAAACTCTAATTTGCAACCCACCTGGAAATATAAGCAGTATTATACTGAAACCTCTCTATTCCAACAACCTGAAATCAGGACTCTGTATATAATAAGGACACACTTGGATATGTCCTAAATGTAAAAACTATTACATAACATGTATACATTATATACATATTAGAATTAACCCCCCTGAAATGAGACCACCTCTCTAATCAGGACAGTTTAGTTCCTCCCAAAGAATAGAGATTCCACTGTGTAATATTTCATGGACCACCAGAAAACCCTTTCCATGTTCAGTGAAAGTTTTCCAATAGATACTAATCCAAACTATGATTCTAAATAAAGTTATGCTCAACAATACCTCATAATAAATACAGTAGGACTTCTGCATGTATAGGGGATATATTGACTCACTCTTATACTGGAACTAATGACAGGGGCATCCTCCTCATTAGTGATAGTTAGTGGAATGGGGAGTAAATGAACTTTGGAGACAGCCCTTGGCTCCCAATATTGCCAGGTCATTGTGGGCACCATTACAGAACCTCCACTATGAAAGAGAATCTCACCAGCTAATGGTAACCTAGGACATTCTAGAAAATGAACAAGATACATTTGTGAATGTTTAATAAATAAACAAACAAACAAACAAATAAATAATCACCAGATTCATCAACAACATATTTGAAGTCTAATATTCCCAAATCATCTTCAAATTGTTGAGTCAAATCCTTCAAATATAGCTCTTTTCCACTGTCTTTCATCACCCTCTCAGAGTGAGGATGTGACTTTAGACCTGTGGTTAGAGACTCGGAGACAGACTGAACTATCCTATGCATCAGCTGTACACTCCTCTGGTTCAGATAGATGTTCATAAAGTTCAAGGAAACGCTAAAGTTCAACTGTGCCCTGTGAGGAGGAGAGGGAAGAATAAAACGTTCAGTGTAGTATCTCTCTTATAAAGAGATTAATCAGGGGATGATCCAGGATTTTGAAAGAGGATACCATGAGTTAAAAACGTATGACCACACCCACTTCCAGGACACACCCACTTCCAACCTGACTTGACCCCGGGCCCAGCACACTATAATAATATGAACTAGCTACTGAGCTTTAGCTAGCATGGGTTTAAAGAGAGAAATAAAAATGCCAAATTCAAGAGAAATCTATTTTGGAATGCTTTGTGGTTCTGATTCACCACCAGGTGACACCACACCCACAGTGGCACCACACCCATCAAAGTATTCAATTTAAGTGAGAGCAGGGTTTTGTTCGTATTAGCAGTGATGAGAAGTACCTGTCTCTTGCTACTTTTCAGGTGAATGAGTGATATCACACTCACATCATGTGAGTGTGATATCACATATATTACTTTTCTTCCTCAATTTCATTTATCTCATTACAAAGAGGCGTGGCTAGGCACCCCTTTCACACCCCCTCTTGATAAGAACTTGAAGGTAATACATTTGTAACAGCAGATGAAGATGCTGTATACATAACAGAAGACAATACTTCCATGTGATTGCATGCATGCAGAACTTACATATCTAATGCTGAACAGGGTAGGTGCTGGGTCATTAGAACTTCAAGATTTGCTGGAAGCACAATATATTCTGTTAATCTGTCCTTGATTGAGACCAGTTGTAGTCCATTGAAGGAGAGAGCAGCTGAAGGTTCCCTGGAGTCTTTGCAAGGGATGGAGAGGGTGAGTTTGTCCCAGGACATAAGAACTCCTTCTTTTGAAAAAGAGGAGAATGTCTGGATATCTTCTGTGATCATGAAGGACGAGTTAGGCATATCAGTAGCTTCTACTCCACACAACAAGAACTCAAACAGAACTTGATCAGATGAGAGATGGAGTTCCATTTCTTGAAAGAGAGCATTTTGATGTGATTCCTCAGAATAATCCTTTTCTATTCCTGCAACACTAGAGTCATTCTCTTTTTCTGCAACAATATTATTAGAAACACTACATTCAGGTTCTTCCTCTTTTGAGTTCTTTTCAGCCGATGATAATCCTTCATCAATGCTGACTTTACTTGGTTCGACCACAGGTGGCTCAACTGACAGAGACATCACAGCATTCAGACATTCCTTCAAAAGAAATGAATTGCCAGAAACTTTACAAGGCCTTCCAATCTTAACTCTGGTAACACACGTTACATTACTGCCTGTCTCAGCATGCATGTTACTTGTAGGACCAGTTGCTGCTACAGACCACTTCAGGCTCAAGATGTTGGGAGGAAAGGTTTTATTGTCTTTGGCTGTGCCCTTTCTTGTCTCTAGAACTTGGCTAGTTGGCGAAGGCCAGTTTTGTATTTCCATCAAGTCAGAGTATGCTGCAGACATTAATAAACAAGATTACATCTACATTCTGTCACTCTTCAGGTCTGTCTATGAATGATCATGCTCTACTGTCTGTCTGTCCGTCTAACAATCACGCTCTACTGTCTGTCCCTCTGTCTCTCTGTTCTGTCTGTCTGTCTGTCTGCTATAACCTATATATGTGATAGGCTCTGAGAAAACCAACCACTTTGGGCAAAATATAAAATTTAATTTTTTAGCTTTAGGCTAAAGTGGGTTAAACTACCTCCTAGATGAAGTTAAACTATAGATCTAGGCCTACCGTCCTTTAGATATAGAAGTTCAAAGACAGAAGCCATAAAGGGCTACCGAGAAACTTGCACGCAAGCATAGACCTCCAATGGAGATGAGAGTTCCCAGAGGCCAGGCCGATTAGTTTGCACACAGGCAGAGACCTCCAACGAGGAGATGTGAGTTTTCAGAGACCACGCTAAGCAGGAAGGAAGTCTTTTTGAGGTGTGAAACTCCACAGGAAGGGAAAAGAGATAGTAGATACTAATAAGGTATTTTGTCTAAAGTATACCGACAATCAGTTTTTTGGCTATTATATTACATAAAAACAATAATTATGGGAGGTGGTTGGTTTTCTCAGAGCCAGTCACATATACTTACCTATAGAAATCTTTTCCTGGTGGCTGCTCACTGACATATTGAAAAGTGACATTTCAGCCTCACTCCTTCCATCTTCAAGTAGTTGGAGAGCACAGAGTGGATTATACAATGATGCCACAAGCAATGGTACAGCCTGTCCATACTGCACTGAACATAGCCCCTTATCCAAGGTCAAGTTATCAACACTTGGTGGAGTAAGCAGGCAAAGGACCACCATTTTACCTGTGACAAGTACCTTCAAAGGAATATTATAGTCTTCTTCTGTGACTTTCAGAACCTTAGTATCTTCAATTGAGTCTTTCAGACCAGTATCCTTTGGCTTACATTCAAGTCTATTCTTCTTAAGAATCTTTGTGATGTTTGATACCTGCATAACGTGTAGTATTGTTAAGAATCTCTCTATTACAGACCCTTGAAATGAGGATACCTCTACGTGGTTATAGCTAAAGCAGTGTATGTAGAAGGGAGGGAACATGTGCTTCTTTGATGTGAGGTAATGTTCTGATTGAAGCCTTACAGCTCTCTGCCTCATAAGGAACTAATGCTTTCCAATCCTCTCTGTTTTATCCCTCACTTCAGGACACCCCTCTCAATAGGAGGACTATCTTCCACCAGGACACCTTGTTACTATGTCATGTATTAGTACTATCCCCTTGGGGACACCCTCTCATTTGGACAGCCCTCTCATTAAGATTCCCTTTCACTAGGACAACCCTTCTCTTTGGGACACCATCTCATTAGGACAGCCCTCTTGTTAAGATTTCCCTTTACTAGGACAACCCTCTCATTAAGATTCCCTTTTTCTAGGACAACCCTTCTCTTCAGGACACCTCTCATTAAGATTCCCTTTCACTAGAACAACCCTTCTCTTCGGGACACTCCTCTCATTAAGATGCCCTTTCACTAGGACAACCCTTCTCTTGAGGACACCCTTTCATCAGGACACCTTTATGTTAAGGGGCGCCATAAAAGTATATGAAGTAACCTGATCTTGTCCCAAGAAGAGACAGAAATCATTGGTAAAGTTTGCCTCTATGTTGTGTCCACTAGCGAGAATTAGCTTGGAGTGCAGTGGGTGTGGACGTACGACTTGGGAGTAGAGAGGAGGTGTGTACACAATCTGAAGATCAGCATTGGAGGAGTATACAAATGCACGTACACTATAGAATAAAGAAAAGTGGAAAAATGAGCTGACATCTTCAGGCATGGAAACCAGATCATGTAATGTTGCCTTCATATGTATCCTTTAATAACATGACAAGAAATGGGTCCCATGACAGTTTCCCCCACTAGTTGTGATCATTAAACACACACCTGGCACCACTTCCAGCTACACCCCACACTGTCATGGAGTAGAGGTCCAGCTGATATGCCGGCAAGGGAAGTTGTTTCTTCTCAGATGACAGCAAAGATAAGTTTTGATAAGCACTAGGATTGGTCACAAACCTAACCTCCGGTCCTGCAAAATCGATAGAGGAGGTGACACTTACTCCCTCGGTAGTGAGCAAGAGTGTGTGTGAGAAGTCTTGTGAAGGGAAGATCACTCGAAAACAGTCCAAGTTTAGCTCCATAGATGGCCACATAGACAGGTCTGGTGCTGTCTTTGCAGGTTTCTGGAGGAAAAAAGGCAAGGGTGGTGTGGTGTGATATGGTGTGGGGGGAGGGGGGGGGGGGGGAGAGGAGGTGATGTTATAATATACTCGTATAACTAATCATCTGTGAAAAGCCTATAAAATGGTCACATGCACCTGCACACCACATATCACACACATGCATGTGCACATCCAGATCTTACTTGTGGAGGAGGAGGGTCCTCAGCCGACTTTCCTTCAGACACAAGAACAGAACGAAAAAGATCAAAGACGGGCAACCAGACCACTACCTCAAATGGCTGCACATTCACATCAACCTTCAGTCTTTTCATGAGCTGGTACTTACGTGGCAAGCTACCTTTCAGATAAACAAAACTGGATTGGAATTGGTTCTGATTCTGTGTCATGGAAGACATGAAGTCCGAAGTGTTGCCAGGTGTTCGGGGCTGCCTCACTGAGGAGAACCCTGAAGCAGTGGCAATTAACTGCAAGACATCATCTGGAAAGTTTGAAGTAGTGGATGAGAAAAGTTTACCATTGGATTCTCCTAAGTGAGGCACCCATTGTCCAGGAAATGGGAAGTTGTCCATGAAACTACACATATCACATTCAATGCTGGAGATCTTGAAGACAAAGTCAGTACAACGTTCTTGAACATCAATCTGCATAGACATGTTCTCCACCTCTAGGGAGAGCCTGACTGGCTGTGGAAGACTCTTATCCAGAGAGTCACACACATTTATCTGAGACCTGGTACTTGTGCTAGTGACTGGATCAATAAAAGTGGCATCTCCAACTTTCTGTCCCGTTTTCACCTTTATTTCCTGTCTGACTTCCTGTTTTTGTTGGTTATCCCTTCCATAGATATTGAGAACAAACTTTGAGATTAAAACTTGCAGCCAGAGAAATGACAATCCTTGATAGAAGTTGGAGGAGGAGGTACTGATCTCAGAGACTGTTGGATGGGTGCTGGGTGTGGCATTGGTAGGGGAGGGTGTGGCAGGATCCAGTCCAAGGGGTGTCCTTGAGGAACTTATACCTGAATCTTCTCCATTGATGGTACTTGAAGAGGGAGACGTGAATGCTGAAACTTTCTCCGATATTGCAGATACCACATAACACAGCAAATGTACCTACACATTGATATGAGTAGAGGAGAAGTCATTCTATATAAACACACAACTTCTCTATCATAGTGAAAGGTCACTCTATACATCTTCGTTACAATGAAAGGTCACTCTATACATCTTCGTTACAATGAGAGGTCACTTTATAAGCAGACCGCCTCTTTATTACAAGAAAATTTGACCACGGAAGTCACATATAATAATGATAAAGGTCTATATTAAGTGGTCTTACAGAAGGAGAACAGTAACAGTCATACCTGCTTCTTTGATAGAGACAGAGCCACGGTGTCAGAGTGAACAGTCACTCCAATCCCTTCCTGCTGGGAGGCTAACGTGGTCTTCACCACTAGAGGGTCCAGAACAGAGTGGATCTTATGGTTGATATTAGTGAAGACAGCCATATCAGAGAGAGAGCAATCCCAGGGAAGAGTATCTACACGAGAGTGTCTGGGAACTGGCTCATCCAGTACATGACTCTTTGCTGACTCCAACAGTATGCAAGGTAGGGATACAATGAGACACGAGGAAATGGAACAGGAAGAGGAGGAGTTAGTTAGAGGAGAGGGAGGAGCTAGCTGAGTAAGGATGGGGAATTTTCTCATCAACTTGTGATTAAATTCAGGGGAACTCAAAGGTTGTGTTTCTGAAGTAGGGAAGAATACTAGAATAGACCTGGTCTCTACCTGAAAGGATAATAATGAACAAGTATCAATACAGTAGTCCATCACATGTATAATAATATAGCTACATGTGGCTACATGTATAATACAGTCACATGTACATACATATATAGTCAACTGTATGATAGTCACATGTACATATACAGCCACATGTACGATACAGTCACATGCACATATACTGATACAGTCACATATACTGATACAGCCACATGTACGATAGTCACATGTACAAGAGTCAGTCACATGCATATATACAGCCATACATGTACTATATAGTCACATGCACATATACAGCCACGTGTACAATGGTCACATATACATAAATAGTCACGTGCACATGTATAGTCACATGTGCATTTACTATAGTAGGCTAATAACCAAGGACACACTGTACAAAGCTTCAGTACCAACCTTCAGGGCATATATCTTTAGTATTGTTAGTAGCTCATTCTCAACTGGAGGTTGTTCACAGTTTTGCTCCACCACAGATGGTGTCGGTGTTAGGGTATACGGAAGTGAGGAAACAGGAGTCACTGGGTCATGTTCCTGTTGTAACTTTCCACCCATTTCTCCTGCTCCAACATGAGGATTTGTAGATCCATGGAAAGAAGATTGGCTTCCATTGATAACATGATGAGGAAAGTAGTTGAAGAATTGAAGAATTAAAGGTTCTAGACTCAAACCAAATCCAGAAAGATTTAACTGCACAGTCGGGAACACTTTATCTGCAGAGAGTAAAAGGTATTTGCATTATTACTGCTGAGTGTTACTAACAATACAAAAGCTAGTACAGTTAAGCCAAGTACTACTAGCTAGCACAGTTAGGCTAGACCAGTTCCAGTACCACTAGTACACAGTTAGGCTAGTCCAGTTCTAGTCTTTATACATTTCAGGCAGCCTTGATTTTACATTCACAATTTAGATAGCTCTTCAGAAAGGGGGTTGGGTTCAGAAAGGGGTTGGATTCAGAAGGGGGGGTTGTTTCAGAAACAGGTTAGCTTCAGAATCAGCTAGAAACACATCCTTCAGATAATTAATTAGACAACCACCACCCAATAAGTCCTCTGCAGTGGAATTGTAGCAGAATCCTCACCAACACAACACAGCAATTCACATGCCCACTAACTCAACAGACACATAATTAATGGCGACAGTTTTATGAACCCCCCCCCCTCCCCCCCTCCTCCCCAAACCACCAGATTAATTCACCCAGTAGGCTATAATAAAATAGAGCAGGGAACTGGTTAAAGCTAGGCACTAACACAAGGTTAAGTAACAGTTTAGATATCTGTTATCATAAAATCTAGCTGAAGTTCCTACCCACTCATAGTAAAATAGATACGATTATATTCTCACTAATCTCAGTATCTCTCTCAGTAGTAGTCCTATTTTAAATGCTAATTCAAGCTTATATTTTGTAAGGCCATACTTTTATAAGTAAAATCAATATTTAAAACACTTGATTTTCGCTACAGTAGTGAAATTAGCCAGATCTACAGTAGTGAAATTAACCAGATCTACAGTAGTGAAATTAGCCAGATCTACAGTAGTGAAATTAACCAGATCTACAGTAGTGAAATTAGCCAGATCTACAGTAGTGAAATTAACCAGATCTACAGTAGTGAAATTAGCCAGATCTACAGTACATGTACTGAGATCTGTGATAGTGAAGTTCTAGCCCATACATATCATCTTTACACCGTGACACATTCCATCAACATAATAATTATTACCAATAATATTGTAATTGCATAGACTTATAATTCACCTTTGATGCTGTCATGAGGAAAGGTCATCAACACTTCAACTAATTTCTCAGTGTACTCATCATCACTATCAACCACATTTCCCTTAGAGTGACTCCACCTACTGGTATCAAAGGGGCCATAGAGAATAGGCAAATAACCTCCAGGACTTCCTTCATCTAATTCCTTCAATATAGCAACACACCCACTTCCTAGGACAGTCGACAAGCATTGGAAATGACTTGATGTAGATAGAGTCAGTTTAAAATCTTGGAGAGAGAGATGGAGGTGACCTATTCTGGGAAATTCAGGAAGAAGAGGTGGAAGGGGCTCCTGAGACTGTGATGAAGACAGAGGAGAGGTGGATGTCTTCCATGAATTGGCAATGAACAGGAGCTGAGATATGTGGTGAAGTGAGAGAGTAGAGGATACCTTTTCGATGTCTATCTGCAGGTAGGAAGTGTCCTTGGAAAGACAGACATCATCACTACTTAAGTCTTCATGCATCACAGCACTATAAGTAAAATTGACGGCTGGTAATTTAAAAAAATGATTGAAAATATCACTGTTATCAATGGTGGGGTTGGTGATAAGATCCATGCCTTCACACAAGCTTCTAACTTCAGACATCCTGGTTTTAACCTCGCCTACAATGGTACAAATACTTAACCTCTGAGGGAGATCAGGCAAGGAATTCCTGCTGTACATAGGGGAGGTAATATCCAACCTAACACCAGCATTTTTAACACACAGACAGGGCAAGGAGGGGGAGAAGGGCTGCTGTGGCTTCTTGGTCAGTTGCTTTGGAGTATGATGGGATCTCAGAGTTCGTGATCCCACATCAGACACAGTTGGAAGATAGTGAGAACAGGAGGTCAATATTATGTTTATCTCTGAAAGATTAATCCTGTAGTGTGTCACTGCTTTGGGGTCACCTATCACCACCATACCTGTATATATATATAATATTGTACGCTTAACAATATGAATAGAGAAATTTATTACTTCAAAGATTGGTAGTACCTATAATTAAAAGATTCACTATAATTATGCTGAAATAGATAATTTTGTGGGTAGGTTGAAACGTGAAGTCTAATAAAGCATTTTTGGAGTATTATTAATGCATAATGATGTAGCAAAATCTTTATTTTTAGATGCACTGGATAATGATGTGGGAGGGGCAACATTATCCAATGACATCATAGTTGTTAAAAATTTTTTTCCTAGTGAACAATATAAGCTATGAATATAATTAATGAGTTAATGATGTCACATGGCATAATAATAATGTATGCATAAGGCACTGAATGAAACAATACTTGTCAATGATTATAATATTGCCTGGTTATTCCTAAGGCACTTTACTGATGCCAAAGTAATTATTTTAGTGATGCCAAAGTTATCAAGTTGATGTCCCTTTACCTACTCTGAACATAAGTAACAGTGAAATTAACCGGATCTCATAATACAGTAATATAATTGATGTAGGACTAGAGATTCATGAACTTTACCAATCCTACAGTATGAGGTGTGTAGTCATATCAGCACTCCAATGCTCCTCACCTTTAGTGAATGAAGGGGTAGCTTCTAATGATGTTTGAAATGAGGTGTAGAACAGCTCAACCCTATGGAGCAGGTCTGGACTTAACACAACACTAACCTTACCAACATCAAGTGAGGCAGTGCACACTTCGACAGATCTCTCAGACCCTATGTCATAGTAGTCGTAGGTAAACCAGACAGCTCGGAAAGGCTCTCCGACTTCTTTCAAAAATGAGTCGTCTAGCCTAGGAGGAAACCGGGTAGGGTTTTTCGCAAAAAGCGAGTACTTTACTAGCAGTTCATCTTTAATTTCCATTTCAGGTACATTTGATCCAGTATTGGTTGCATTGGACTCATTATTTGAATGGTAGTCAGTGGTTTCTAATCCCAGTGAAAACACTTGGACCTGTAGTGTATGCACAAAGTGAACAGGGCTGATGGGTGTGGCAGATCATCTCACTAACAGACTTGGTCTATTATGCTGACGGACATGTCACCAGAATGACAGACCCGGTCTGGTGGACTGCCAGACATGGTCCATCACCAGACTGACATACTTCCTCTGATAATTAGTAGACTATGCCAGGTCTGAACACAGAACCTGGGAGACAAATTAAAATATTGTTGAGCTCACCAGGAACTGGAAGAGGGAATGCAAGGACCTAAACTCCTCTGGATTAAACCCTACTCACCATCTCACTGGCCTCAGTAGTGGAGGTAACACTAGTTCTTCTCCATGAAGATGGGAATTTCTTCACACAGGGACAAAGTCCGAGTATATAAGCCTTCACACTTGCCACACCAATTGACACTAGGAACTGCTTGGTTAGTGGACATTTATCCATGCTAAACACACATCCAATGAATGATACCTTCAAAACAGGGCTGGTGAATGATCGAGTGGAGAAAAATACTGGAACTTTGACCTGCTGAGTCATTTTAAGAGTGACAGTCACTGAGTTAGCAGTAATTCCAAAACGTGACTGCATCTGTTTGAATTCTTTTAATGTGGTGTCATCCTCCTTTGTATATCTGTGCTCCTCTTTGCTGTCCTCTGTTTCACTCTCCGCTACAAAAGACCACATCCATGACCCCCAACCCAATGAGCCTTGTCTCTGCAATGCTTCACCAGTCTGTCCACTACCAGTCTCATTTCCAGACCCAATTCCCTCTGGACTCATTCCAGTACTGGAACCAACTTTTGGAGAATTAGGTGGACTATTAGAGGAATGAATTTCATCAGAACTTTCATGAGCTTCTTGATTTATTTGCAATTCTTTGACCAAATAAGGATTGTGGTCACGTCCTTTTAGCTTCTTGGACGAGTAATACATTGCCAAAAACCAGTCTAAAAAATGAAGGTAAAGACAAAACTGCTTTTCATCAACAGACAGTTCAAGTGCATCTATCATGATCTCACTGATTTTTCTCACAAGTACTTTATCATGATACTCGTATTTCACCCGATAAGTGAAGGAGCATCGGTTTACAAAAGGCTCGTGAAGCAAACTCCCTTGAGCCTTTTCCTTTAATTCAATGGGATGGAGATTTACAGTGATATTGTCTACCTCACACACCTTGTATAAACTATAATCATCTTGGAAATAATCAGTAAATATGTATTCTCTTCCCCAATTTTCATTAGCAGTATAGAAGTTGATGGATCCAAAATTGAAAGTCATCATCATATCAGACTCCTCTTCAATAACCTTCACTACCATGTTTTGTATCGTCACTTGGACATTGTTCATGATCCTGTTGAGGTATCCCTGTAAATATCCCGGAGTCTGCTCTTCCTGGTTTGTGCTGACAGCTTCACTTTGTACTGTCGTAGAATCAGGGCTGGATGAATTCTTGTCAGATGCCTGAGCATCAGTTGCAGCTGTCCTCAATGACTTTAACAGTATAACAAATTCAAGGTCCTTAATGATAACCTCAACAGAGGAGGATGCTATGGCATTCCAAGGAAGATGAAGAGTGAGTTGTCTAATAAATCCACTCTTAAACTCCAAAGGGATGTGCAATTCCCTCTCAAGCACATCCAGACGGAGTTCCAAGTTTGTAAGGACGGCATCACCCCCCCAGAAGGAAAGTTTCAGGTCAGAAGGCTTTATATTCTTGACATATTTGTCAATATAGGACATTAAAAGTGGCGTTATGTATCCCTCGAGCATGCTTGGAAAGAGGGAGTCCCTCTTGCAAGGTGTCGGACTGAACTTTCAAGTTGTAATCCACATAACTGACAACAATACCTGTAACTAAAGGTGCGTAAATTCAGTCCAAATAAAGCACACCCTTTCTTCCAAATACTGCCCATCATAACGAAGTGGGCGTGGCTCTATCCCAACAAAACTTGCAGAAAGCTAGCGTTTAGTGTTATTGCAACTTTACAATGATATTCAGCACTCAAAAACAACGTTTATACCCAGCGAAGTAAAGATGCCTGCAAAGAAAAAGGGTGGGGCTAGGAAGAGAAGCTTAAAGAAAGGCAGAAGGGCTTCCAAGTTAAGAGCTCTCGCAGAGAAAGAAGAGTTTTTTGTCAAATGCAGGAGATTTTTGAGAATTTATCCCCTAAATTGTGCACCAACAGACAGTCTTCCGTCACCCAAGATAATCAGTTCATGCAAGGAGGCTCTTGAGAATGAGAAGATCTTAACAAAGGTGAGGGTGTCATGTAGCTAAGAACTATTACTATAGCTAGCTAATACCAAAGTTGCACTTTGTGACAGCATGCACAGCTTTATAGATTCATTCCAAGTCCACTGCTCATCATGTTGTATTTCTCTTCATTAGTTTGTCTTGGAGTCTGTTCCTGGCCTGCCCTCTCCTCCACAGGCAACAGCTAACAAGAAGGGTCAGAAGATGACAAAAAAGAAGCTGTCAACTGCAAAGGATGCGGCAGGAATTCCAAGCACCCGAGCTTCTCTTTCTCAACCACCAAAACTGCTCATTCAGCCGTTGTTTAAGTCATTGGTGGAGTCAGAGTATAATTTTATAAGGTGCCTACATGTGTGGGGACTAGAGATAACTGATGATATTGCTGTTACACTGGTGAGTTGTGATAGCTATGTCCAGTGCAAGATGGATGCAAAGAGTGGTGGGATAAAGGGATGATATTCCAACACCCTGAAATGAGGACACCTCTGTATTAAGGACACTTTGATACGACAGCTACATTAATAAAATTCACCCCCTCAAATGAGGCCACCCCTCTAATCAGGACACTTTAATTTGTCCCAGAATAGAGAGGTTCCACTGTAAAGACTAGAAATCCATAAGATCACTTAAAAACAATTATGATTCACATTCTCCATCTTCTTTCAAAAGGCATTGTTTTTAGAGTCTCCTCTTGGACACAACATAAAGGTTCTTGAGCTGAGAAGCACAGCTTTAACTTCCTGGGGAGTGGAAAGATTAGCAAAGTAAGACATGCAATTTCTCTTCAATTTTAAAAAAATAATTTGTTCATTCCTATCCATAGACCACTTGCAAGACTCCAGATCTCAACTCTCAACATGGATTATAACCAGTTAGTCAAAAAACTATGTAGTTTTAATTATAGCAGTATAGTTACTATTGTGAGGGACTGGGCCACCACTCTAACTAGCTGTTTTGAATGAGTGAGGAGAACAAGAATATACATTAATTTTAGTAGTGAGGTAAAACATAAACTTGCAATTACTCTGATAAACATGTTGTCCTATAGTTGTAATTAGCAGTGAGGGTTAATTATAGTCTTTTATATTATTATATATTAAGGGGAAAAAGCAAGTCCTGTCCACACTAATGTACAAAATACAACCTAGCTCTGTTAAATTGAAAACACTTGTCCACAGTGTCTTGTATTCTATCTAGCAGATGATACACAATAGAGTAGTTTACACATAGTTTGTGATGTAGTTAGCTAAGAAACAGCACAAGAAACTACCTGTATGCTTTATTTGCTGTGCATACACTTTATTCTAGCCTTGAACCAGTCACACTTTCGAAGTTATGCGAGAGGCTACAGCAGAACAACTTTCTACAGACACTCAGTCTGAATTTCTGCAATTTGGACAAGACCTGTGGGGAGGCTCTGGGAACTTTAGGTGCTATTTCACAGATAAGGTGAATGAATATCCCTTCCTACCTGATTTCTGAGTGACCTCCAGTTACATTGTCATTGACACTGCTGTTCACTTGAATAGGAAAGAGAGTTAATGAAGCTACTAAAGCACTCTCTAAATGGACTTACTGTAACATTGAAAATGATGATGAATGTACTATTACTTTAAGGGACATCTGCTAATAAGAAAGTTAATTTTAGGCCATTTTCACACCTCTATGGCAGATTAGCTACATTAACTATAAGGTAGCTGGAATCTAGAATAACATCTATTATAACTTTATAGCATTACTGTGTCCTAAATTAGCTATTTTAACCTAATAATGTACACCATGTTTAACTAGAACCATGTCCCTGATTGGGAACCATTTGATGTGCCAAGGGTGTACAGAGATGATGAGGCCCCTGGTATCCCTGTGTGAGTCTGGTGACCACAACAGTATCAAATTGGACTCATTTTTGAAAGTAGAGGGACCCAAGAAACAGGAGGAGCCGAAGGAAGTGCCAGATTCTAAAGAAATGCTGCTCCCGGTGCTCTCTAAGCTAGATTTGCGGGATAACTCTATCGATTCACTCGGCATCTGCAATGAAAACACTGGAGACAACCTGCAGACATTTGAACCTGTAATTTGCATGCGAGCAGTCAAGAGGTACATGTTTCATGGAACACACTAAGTTGAAAACTAAGTAGTCTTGCAAATATCTTTTTTCTTTTTGCTATGTCTCAACCTGTAGTCTCTTGGGCCACACTTTATCTTTGTCACATCAACTCACAAGAAAATAAAAGAGGCTGGCCCACAAGACTATATCAATACAGGGTTGCAATGCAAGAAGTTTAAGGAGTTGGACACTCCCTCTATATCAGTACACAGCCAACACAACAAAAGAAGGGGTGGAATATATACATGATATAACTATGTATTTGCTATGCATAGATGGATCCTATCCAGCCCTATCCTTGAAGAACTGAACCTGGATCACAACTTAATAGGCGATGGAGGGGCAAGAGAACTGCTTCAAGGGATAATGATGAGAATGGAAATGGGACTTCCTGTTGTAAAAGTTGTAGTGACAGCACGTATTAGCCCAGACACTTTCCAAAAAATTGTTGAACTGACTAAAACTAAGAAAGGTGGAAAGAAAAAAAAAAAGGTAATGTAGTATATATGTATCCCTTTAGCTCCTCCATTTGACAGTGTGACTTAGTATTGTATACAGAGGTGTCCTAATTTGGAATAGAGTTCCCACTGTGTACCAGAGGTGTCTTCATTTCAGTGGGTTGGAATAGAGGTTCCACTGTATACAGAGGTGTCCTCATTTCAGGGGGTTGAGGTTTCACACTGTATATACACTGGTATTGCCTGAGCATAAGTCTTACCAATAATATTGTAAATTCATTATTTTTTTATTCCAGAAAAAAAAGTGAAGCCAAAATTATTAATATCACAAATTCAGACATTAATTTTATTGTCAATTATACATCTATTTATTATTACAATGTGATTATGTGGCTGTGTGTGTGAGGAGGGTGGAGTTTGAAGAACATCACTTCAATTTCAATATTATAATAAATAATATTGAAATCCTATTATGTTTAAAATTATTATCACTACATTTACATAGAATAACTGTTATGAGTTTAGAAGTAGTTTTGTTACATCATAAACTAGGTCATGTGAACAAAGAAAGTTCTTACCCATCTTTGTGCAGTAAAATATAATTATACCAGAAAATAATAAAACCTCACACTCAACATGGAACATTATTAAAAACATACCATTTTAATAGTGTGTATTATAACAGTGATCATCCAACTGCATACAAAATATAACGAGGGATTTGCTACACATCATTATTATACAGTGACAGCTAAAGTAGTCTTATACCAGTATAATAATAATAATAATAATAATAATAATAATAATAATAATAATAATAATACACAAAATAGAAAAAGAAAAAATTTGATGTGATCAACTGATCATAATAAAAGGTTAACACCATTTTATATACTTATGCTAATAATTCACACAGTATAGGAGTGATTTTGATGCATAAATTGTGTGGGTGAAATTATCACAAAAGATTCTATGTGGCTGTTTTCATATGCACAGTATTCTAAACACACACACACACACACCACATACCTATACACACAGAGATTATACACACATAGAGCTTATACATGTACACACACACACAATAAATAATTTACATCTACAAGGATTGTAATGGCACAGAGGTACCATTACGGATGTGTGTTATGTAATGGAACCATGGGGGGGAGGACTATTAGGAGAATCATTGTTATCAGAGGATACAGTGGGTAAAATCAGCTGCTCTGTACCACTAGATTGAGTCATAGCATCGGTACTGCTATTGTCCACTGGAGTTCCAGGAATTGTGCTATACGAACTGGAGCTAGCAAGTCTGGATAAACTCTGTCTCAGTTCTGCTAATTCTTTCTTCAATTTCTTATTGTCATCTTTAGTAGTTTTAAGTTCTTCCATGGTAGCTTTGAGTTGTTCTCTGAGATTATGGTTGTCCATATCCATGGCTGCTCGTTGATCTTTTAAATTCCGGTTTTCTTCCAGGAGAAGAGGATAACTGCTACTGGTCAGAACATACAGTTCATTTTGAAGAGAAAACTGCATAACAATAAATAGTAATGATGAGGAAGAGGAGGAGAAGGATGATTCAACACATAAAACATGGAACTATGGAATACTGATCAGTACCCTGTATCTTAATGACTTACCATTGCATCCTCAACACGTTTAAGATGCTCGACCCTATAAGAAAAAAGATTATACAACTTGGTGAATAGAAGTTTATTTACTATACGGGGAAGCACTTCATGCAACCCCGCCCCTCACACACACACTGAAGTGCCAAACATGCCAAAAATATAATCACTAATTCTTACAAATTGATGAGCAAGCAGAGACAAAGTAGCAGAGTAACTTAGAATTATTGGTCTGCCTGACCTGTTCTGCCTGACCTGTTCCGCCACCCCTGGTATTGGGGGATTTTTTTTTCATGCAGGCAGGAAGATTGAGGAAAAAACAACAACAAAACTAAATAAGAACAAAAACAAAAACAAACAAAACTACTGTAAACTATAGTGACATCACTTCCTGTTGTTAGTTTTCTCCTCACTCCCAAATTGTCAATACATGTGCAGATGGTTACTGGACTCAGTTAACAACAGTGAAGAGTCTTACCATAGAAAAATGTTTCAAGTATTCTTACCAACACTTGACACAGCTGTGTGGAATAATTTCATGGCCTAACCATTGCCAAACCAGTATAGTTATCATGGAGAAGTCTTTACCTGACAACCACACATAACTACCACAATTACCTTCAATTAACCTTCATTGGCTATAGAATTTCTTTAGTCAAAAACTGTGGTGAATTTTGTTGCTGCCATAAATGGTCACACATAGAACCAAGCTGCCCAGATAACCTGCCAGTCAATCTCAGCTACATCCTAACAGATGTCAGGTATTCATTATTAGCTCGTGAATTGGTAGGTTAGTATAGAAATGGACTACAAATCTCCACTGGGATAGCCCCTTGGATTGTTAAACAAGAAAACAACCACAAACCACCAACATACACAACACATTTCTAGTACTGTAACCAGAAAAGGCCCTGCATGTATCTGTAGTTAGCCCTGCATATATCTGTAGTTGGCTCTACATAGCTCCTTGATTGCTATTTAATTTCTCTTAAGGATTCATAACAACTGTAACCACTTAGTATATAGCTATTCCATTATGGAAGTAGCTCTATAGCTGGTATTGAACCTAGCTACTTAATGGAGATATGAGTGAGTATTGCCAAAGCTGGTATTGCCAAAGCTAATGCTCATGCTTCTGTGATAAGCTCTTATCCTTAGTGCTATCCCACTATACTATCACTTTGTACTTACAAATAGCCATACAAATTGGTAGCCACATTATCAATGGATACCACCAAGGGCTTGTGAATATATGGATCTACCTTGTGATGCAGGGTTTTCCAAAATTAGGTATGTTATTTCTATCAGGACCTTAGACTGTGTCATTAAACTATGCTCACCACACATAAATCCACACACAGACAGAGAAGGATACAGAGCCAGAATTTGTGCCAAGAATTCATTCCAGGCCATCTATTACTAGATTTGGTGGGGCCAACTATGCACCATAAAAAAAACTTCCACTCATAATGGTCCTCCCTGCCTTATCTGATCACAATCAATAATCAAATAAGTAAGGTCAGATGTACTGCAGGCCACTACATGCCACTGCATGTCACTGCATGTTACTTTGACCACATTACACTATAATAGTTAAGCAAGGTTCAAGTGAAATTTGTATAATGTGGTTATTTAAAATTGTTTCAGTCTTCAGTACAGGATATAGCACATGGACATGAGAAAACAATTGAAATAGAAATGACCTTTACAATAGACCTCTTGAAGGTCATGTGCATGGTGTTTTTTCAGGCAAACCTTTCTATGATGTGTACTTCTCTACATGTCCAATTCCACCATCCAGTAAGAGACACAATGAGAATTAAATGGTATGTGACTAATTATAAACAATAACTTAGTAGTACACACTATACAAGTTACAGAAATCAGAATCCCTCTATTCCAACACCCTAAAATGAGGACACCTCTGCATATACAGTGGAACCCCAAAATGAGTACACCTCTGTATACGGTGGAACCGCTCTATTCCAATACCCTGAAATGAGGACACCTCTGTATACAGTGGAACCCCTCTATTCACCCTGAAATGAGGACACCTCTGGAACCCCTCTATTCCAACACCCTGAAATGAGGACACATGGAACACCTCAACCCTTTGAAGTGAGGACCCTTCAGTATAAATCGGAATCCCTCTAATCCAACCCTTTTACACCTCTAAATTAAAAGGACACTTGGATATGTCCTAAATAACAGTTTGTGTATTAACATTATACCCTGAAATGAGGTCACCCTTCTTTGTCCCAAGGTGTCTGGATAGAAAAGTTCCAGTGTATACGGGAACTACCTGTATCAACAGTGACCACTTTTAAAGGAGGAAGTAAGAGTCAATTCTCTCTCCCAAAACCACTGCTACCATAACCTATACTTTGCCCTAACCTTACCCATTCATCTGTTATTAGCCATCCAGGAGGCAGTTCCCTTCTAAGTGATCATCACTAGCATTAATGCTGGATTATTACCCAACTATACATACATATAAATACTATTAGCTGTGTATCATAATTCTAACTCCAGATAATGAGTACAACACACGGTTGGTTTAATCTGATATAGCCAACTACAATAACATAAACCATAGGTCCAGATGCTACAGACATTATTCTTACATGTGTAACAAACCATCAAAACATGACTAAAAATCTTTAGGGTGTGATATGTGTTACCCAAGTATACATACTGTAGTGTAGCTTTCATACTAAACACTTCTGTTTATTCTTCATGAAATGAGGTACCTAATGCTAGAAACTAACACTCAAAAGCACCCTTCTAATCAGGAAGGAAAACATCAAGAATAGAGGGATTTCTTCTAATTACACAACTTTTCAATAATACTTATCACAAGATAATAGTAGTTGAACAGTCAAATGATAATAGACACATGGTTATCAACAAGAGTTAACACTAGATACCCAACAGTGAGGCTTGAATCAGACATCCTATTTATTAGCCAGTTCATATTCAAAGGTCTACCACAAAGGAACCTCTCTATTCCAGACACATTGACTCATTTCAGGGGGTGAAGTTCTATTAATAGTGTCCTTATTACAGAAGAGGTCCCCTCCATACTTTAGAAACAGTTACTTCCAGAGTAAAATACAAGATTTACTAATCATTTCTACAAGAAAACAACGAGGTACCAGGCAACCTCTCAATAGCAGCAGTACTGGTGTGTTTGCCCATATTTGCAACAATCCATTCAAAGTGGACTCCTATAGTTAACTGAGTAGTTGGCTAATGATCTAAGTACACATCAAACTATTGTTGCCATCAATGTCCATATTTAGTCATTAGGTAAGCCTATAACATATCTAGTAGTGTAGTGGAGCAGTCTGTGCAACAGTAAAACAATAGCTTCCAACAGTTACTACTGGTCAATAAGCTGTGCATACACTCTAAATTAAACAGGAGAGATAAACAGTTTACCGTACTATGTAAATTTGATTTTAATAACCGACATTATGAGAACCAAGACACACACAGGAATTAGGTACATAGCAAAACATTCCATCCATACATGTATTATAATATGGGGAAGGAGCTAATATCAAGCTGTTAGCTCCACATCACATAGTAAGTAACACGACCATGGATTCATGGTTAACCTCTGACACCACACAATTGTGGGGGTGAGTCCATAGTGTATACCAATTATGATTGCCCTATGCAAACTTACTCAGCAGGAGCACTTGGAACCACAACTGACATTGGCTGCTGTCCTTCACGAACACTTGTAACCGATGTCGGCTCACGAATACTTGCAACTAATGTTGGATGCTGTCCTTTGGTAACTGACGTGAGATGCTGTCCTTCACGAACACTTAAAATTGACGCTAGTTGCTGTCCTTCACGAACACTTGCAACCGATGTCAGCTGCTGAACACTTGAAACAGACGTTGGCTGTTGTCCTTCTCGAACACTTGTAACCGACATTGGTTGTTGTCCTTCTCGAACACTTGCAACTGACATTGGTTGCTGTGCTTCTTGTACAATTGGAACTGATGTTGTCTCTCGAGTAGTTGTAACTAATGTTGCACTTGCAACCGAAGTTGGCTGTTGTCCTTCTCGTGGAAGATTGGTGGAAGAAGGAGGCGGTACTGAGCCCACTGATGATGTCGGAACAACTGGAGGATGAGGAGAAGCTACAGGAGCTTGATCATTAGCATTCTCCTGTGATTCTTGACCTGCTGTGTCATGATTAGTTCCAACTCCACCTGTGATGCTATCAGACTCAACATCAAGATTTTCATCCAATTTCTCAACAGCCAGGATAGACGACATGCTTGTATTCCGTGATAAGGTCTCAGCAGTTATTGAGCTCTGGTCCATATGAATACTAGAGCTGTCTTTGTCACTAATTGTGTCATTCAAAGCTACTCCACCACCCACTACAGAGGAGAGAGCACCTAAACCTAAATCAGTAAGAGGCTGTAGCTCGGGAACCAAATCTGTTCGATTCTGGGTAGTGGTTAGAGATGTATTATTAAAATCACAATGTTGGTCTTGCTTTTGGTATGAGGGGATGCTTTCTGCTTGCTCTTCTGTGACCAGTGTATCTCTGACCAACCATCTCCCTCGATCATATTGGTTGACACGGCGAAATCGATTTGGTTGAACACTGGAACCATTTCCAACTGCTGTTCCTGTCCCACTGCCTGAGGGAGGACCAATAGGATACAATGTAGTCACAGTTGTCGTCGTGTCATCTGATCCCAACTTAGAACTGGACGAGGAAATAAGCGCTCCTTGAGGACGATTTTCAACCTCTAATACTTCTTCTTGAACTTCCTCACCAAGCACAAACTTCACTTTATCTTGTCTAAGTGAACTTTCCGATTCATCATATTTCATCTTTTCATTGGGAGTTAACAATGAATCTTCTGATTCAACTTTTTCATGAAGGGCTGCTGGAATGGAATCTGTCAAGACAGGATTTCTAACACTTCTGTCTAATCCCTCATCAGTATCAGCTGGTCGGAAACTGGTTATTTCAAAAGCACTTCTATTCTCCTTCTTAAAGAGTTCTCCAACTTCTTCATCTAAAGAGACAGCATCTAGGGATGTCACTTCTCTTTGAAGATGAATTGAATCAGAAATACCACTGACAGTAAGGGTAGGGGCCATGGACTGTTCTTCCTGTAGGTCCAAACCAGAGGTATCACTTATGGAATCAATCCTATCAAGAGTGGAAGCATTCAGATGTATAGGAGAGCTAGTAATATCATCTCTCTTGTTTTCCGTTTTTTGAGTAGTAGGGGTTTGCGTATTAGTGTCTGTGCTAGGAGGGATGGAGGACGGAACTAAGCTGGAGTCACCAGAAGACATGACTTCGAGATGATCCCGATAAGGTGAAGTTAGGCACATGTTCTGAATGAACCGATGGTCAAACTGGAACAGTGCCCACTCTGCGACATACCCTTATAAAACACTAGTACTTTACTTTCTTTTCACACACTATAAAGGTAGTTGACTGTAGATTATATTACCTTGAATAGTCGAGTGGCAAACTTGAGTGAAATACTATTAGCAATACCAAACCAACAGAAAATGAACTAGAGATTCTGAGGAAGTACGAAGTAGAGTACAGACTCACGCGGAGTAAGAAACATAGTACACGTTCAAAGATTTCAGTTCAAACAGCTGTTTCCTTTAGTATTTTTACAGGTTTTTGGTGTTCAGTTATCCGGTTTTAACTGGACTTCCCTTAAGGCTGTGACTACGGCTCGTAAATGAGTCCTGCGACCCACAAAAACTGGGCATAAGGCCGTTTCCTCCAATAAAAGGATGACTTCTCACATTAACTTCAACTTTCCATGCAAAGTCGCTGACTCCGCCCAATTCCACTAATTTTTAATTTTTTTCCGGATTTAACGTTGTTCTTCGTTATATTGGAATAATGTCATGGCAACTGACAACAGAAGATAGTTACACGCTCAGATATAATAATACAAAGTCTGTTTTATGACACTCCGGGCACTCCAAAAAGATCAGATAGAGACTACAGAGAGTTCAGCATGAAAAAGTGAGTCTAGCTAACTAGATATCTAAATTGACCTATAGTAATATTTTTCACTAACAATCAATATAGCTAGTCTTAGAAATGCTCAACACACATAGAAATGCTCACAAGAATTTTATTTAGTGTCTAATATGACCTGTTCCATCTGAGTCTTGAGGTCATTTACAAGATGAAAACTGCATTAACAGTAGTCTATTGGGATTGTCAATTTAGTATAGCTAGTTAGCTAGCTAGCTAAAACTATATTCTATGCTAGAAATGAAACCACTGCTAAGCTTCAAGTGGAGAATAGGAGGATGGATGAGAGGTTACAAGTCTTACGGAAAATGATGAATGCTGAAAAGGCCAGGAGAGAGTTAGTTGGATAGCACACTTCATTATAATTATGAGAATAATTTCTAGGTTAGAGGGAGGCATTCATTGGCAGTCAGGAAAATCTTTACAAGTGGCAAATAAGCAAACCTCTGCCCATTACAATTCTCCACATTCTAAGAAGCACCCTTTGAGGAATTTTTCAAAGGGATCTATCAAAGTCAGGATTCTCAGTGATAAAAATACTGGAGAACTAGGTTCTGAGCAGAAGTCATGCCTACCGCAATGTGGTCAGTGTGAAAAGACATCTGCTTCATTGGTATAATAATATACAGTTTTTATAATAATTCATTTTACCTGTTATAACAGAGTTGCGTGGAATGTATTGAGAACTATTGTCAACTATGTTTCACCAAAATGCACCAAAAAGGTGCCCTATCAAAGCATCATGTAAAGCCTATATTAAAAAAGGTAATTCTATAGATAAGTATAGTGGAATCTCCTGAAATGAGGATACCTCTGTAGTGGAACCCCTTTATTCCCAACCCCCTGAAATGTCTCCCCCTGTATTAAGAACACTTGAAATACAACTTGTATATTAACACTAAATAGAACTTCACCCCTTGAAATGAAACACTTTAACCTCTCCCAAGGTCTCTGGAATAGAGAGGTTCCACTTACTAGCATATTTTTTGATTGCAATGAAATATGAAACACTGGAAGTGAACATTTAACAGCAGCCTGGAAAGTTGATAATAATTATTTAACCAGGTTAAACATGTATCTCCTAAGAAGAGTGCTGTAATATCTGCTGCAATGAAGCCAGCTTCAAATGGGCTCTGCACTAAACCACCACAGTCTCTCCTGGAGGGGACTTATGACGAAGCCAGCAGCGCAAAATCATTTCAAGAGGCTCTAGCAGAGTGGCGGAGTGGAGGGAGTGTAGCTGCTTCTAACATATATTCTAAAAAAGGTATAATTGTTGGGAATAGAAAGAGAAGGGGATTGCTAACCATTGTGTATTTGAAGAGTATAAAATACTGGTACTAAATTTTTCCATACCTTCAACAATTAGCTGTAGTTGCTCTAGTACAAGCTCCTTAAAAATTGTTTCTTGTAGGTAATCATATTTAGGGTGCTAAGTACGAGGATTCAATGAAACCACTCAATTATTCCTGGATTGTCACTATGTAACAACCCTTTGACAACCTGTTGACTGCCTTTACATGTACAGTAGTAGCATGCAGCATTATCAGACATCTATTTTTTGGTAGATTGTCAAACTGAAGTCAAATCCAAAGTTTCTACTGTGACTGGTGGAACACAAGTTGGTGTAGGCTCAATAGTGAACAACAGCAAACCTGTAGTGAACATCAACTTCACAGATAAAAATGGAATGACGTACTTTGAGAAAATCATGATACAAAAATGCAGAGATGGTTTGATGGTTAATGCTAAATCAAACATATCTGCCAAGCATATCGAAATGGAGGAAGACGAGGATGAACATGAACCTGTCATTTCACAGTACAACATATTTTACAACAAAGAGGATTTTACACATGGTAATCTTGATACAGCTGGTGTAAAGGAAGAGGTAATTTTTCATGATTGCAGCATTGAGTCTGGAGTTGATATCAAAGAAGTCACGTACAGTGATGAAAATCTGCCATTGATTGAATCTAATGTATCTGTACCTCTTACCCATCAGAAAAAAGAGACCATGGAGAAAGTAGAAAACCCAAAACTTATCAAAATTGAAACTAAAAGGAAGACCACAAAAAAGTTGAGAGCAGACAATAATCCTAAGATGAAGTCAAAGAAACTGAAGCAGAGTAAATTGTGTGACAAAGAACTCCATCCACATCAGTTAAAACAATCTGACCTTTCTGCATCAATAAAAAATGCTTGGTCAAATTGTAATCAGTTGGGTCAGAATGATTGGAAATTGGCTCATTTTTTCCTTCATGGAGTAAATCCTGTAGTTAATGAACCAGTCACAAAACTGACTGGACTCCAGACTCCTTCTAACGTTTCTCAGTTCAAACTTGGATCAGTTGTCTGGTTACCCAACAGTAGTACAGCTGCTCACCATAATACACACGAGGTCACAAAACTGGAAGATACTCTTCACCCAAACCCACACAACAAAGATCACTACTACAATGAGACCAGCAGTGATTCTGAGCCAGAGAATGAAAGAGAAGTGTTCCCGAACAGCCAACTCAACACGGATTACTCTATGGAAACAAGATCATCTAGTGCATGTCAAGACTTGGAGAAAGCAGAACAGTTGGAGAGAGACCAGGAGGACTGTAATGCACTGGAAGACTTGGCATGGGAACTAGCCTCTACTGTGGAGTGTGAAGGACGGTTAACAAGATGTGAGAATGAGCTTGATCAACTGGACTTAAACGTTAACTCAGAAGAGTATTCAACAATATCAGGATACATGGAGGAGTGGTCTGGTGACAATTTGAAGGAAATAGACATGTCTAAAGTGATAAGTGAATTTGAAATTTATCAGAAAGAACTGATTGAAGAGGACTCTTGCTGAGAAGTGAAATTATAAGATTATAATAATTTACAATGTTCTTCATAATGATAATTAATTCAATATTATTATTATCTATTTTTAAGCCAGTGACTGGCAGGTTTTTTTCTAAAAGTGGCTCTACATTCTGGAGAACATACATTAAATATGAATGGGAGGTTTTTCACTTGGTAATGATCATGCTCAACACCTCGAATCACCCTTAGACCAGGACCAAAGATCGTATCTTGGCACTCATCACAAATTCCATAAGATCGCCTAAGGAGAAAATCCAGTAGAAAACATGACCACTACAATGACTACATACTATCTTCATATCTTGGTTGGTAAAATTCTAGCTTACATGAATACAGAAAATTAATTACCGATTTCTCCATTAAAGTTAGTATAATTACCAACCATGAGTTCTAAGTGCTTGTAACATTGTAAGTACATACTGTTTGCATGTTTCCATTATTGAAGTAGGGAGTTGAGAGGCACTAGCATCAATTTTGTTAATCACCACACAGCAGAGATCTAGCAGAGTCTATCACACAATGAACAATTCATCACAAAACACATCAAATTATTACTATACATACTGCCTAGGTATTTTCATCTTTGCCACACCCTGACACACCCAACTCTATTATAGTAGTGACACACCCAACAATTGACTTTGTATTACTATACCTGTGGTTGGTTCCTTGTGTTCTCTTTCCAGAGAATAGGATGCATGAGATTATTACCCAGGATAATATGGGATATGGGCATTGGAAGCATAGATGAAGGCAAGCCCGGAAGTTGGTTCCCCTCTATGTTTAGCTTGTAAAGTTTCCTATAAGAATATTTATATGGTTAGAGGTGAAAGGTTACAGGCTTACTTAAGCTTGCTGATGTCTCTAGGTAGCAAGTGCAAATTGTTATAAGATACATCCAAATCCACAAGGTTTGGAAGATCAAAGAGACTGGAAATGTAGAATAATTAATTTTAAGATTGTTAGAAATTGTAGTGATCTTTACCCTGGGGGTAGCTCTGAGATGATGCAAAAGGACAAGCAGAGGAAATGGAGATTTTGAAGAAATCTTATGTCTAAAGTATAATTTAATTGTAAGATGACATCACTATTGCAAACTAACCATTTGGAATTTCATTTAGTGGATTATTTCTCATTGACAGGAAAATTAGCGAGTGTAACTGAAATATCTCAGGAGGAAAGTTCTGTCAAAAAAAATTACTACATCAGTAACCTTATACAATGTTACTCATGGATACCACTGAACACTATAGTGACATTTCTTTACCCTGAAATTGTTGAATGAGAGGTTGAGAGAAGTGAGAGTGTGGACCAGGGGGTCAAGGAGAGGGAGCTGTGAGATAAAGTGGGCTTTTAGAGAGAGATGGGACCCCCCATTCATCATGCACTCCAGGATAGCTCCTTCTGATGGAGTTATGAGAGGTTGATGACTAGCATCTAGACAAAAACATTATTATATTCACACAACCAACAATACAGTGGAACCATATGTCTTTGTTCATTGAGATTCTTTTTCTTGCTTACCAAATGGGGAACCACTTCTTGCCTGTCCACAGAAGTAACGTGAAGTGGAACTCCTAAACAAGGCATCATCAGGATCACGGGGAGGCCATTCTGGACGGAGGTCCTCCAGAGTCGAATATGAAGTCTGACCACTATCAAATGAGTAAGTATTTTCTATTATTACTCTATTCACCATTGCTTGCAATTCTAATAAAAGAAAACATCCCAGTAATCATCACAAGTTATCATTAGCTAATTATTACCTATAAGAGCCTGTTCTCTTGGCACTCTGCCTGGATGTGCCTTATGGTCCAATTTCAAGTCTAGTGGGTTTATGCTTTCTTGTTTTGGGACATTTTTGGCAAACCAGCTGGTCAGCTTGAGGTAATTCTGGCGAGATATTGTACCTTTGCTGATATCATATCTGTTTCGTGCATCTTCAAGTGACAGCATGAGGTCATTGAAGTCAAAAGTATGCTTTGATTTAGAGAGATGAATTTCATTTGGAATGGCTTCATTATCAACTGGTGGAGAGATCTTAGAAACAATCACGCGGCCAGGAGAGAAAAAATCAGGACCTTTAGGATCCAAAGGATGGATGATAAAATCAGTTTTTTCTAATTCACGGGTTATCATCATATTCATATTATCTTTTTCCAGCTTCCAGAATGAACTGCTTGCATTTGACTTGGTGGCTGCTAAAGAATGAACAGATTCAGACCAAAAAGAGAGAAACTTAAACTTACCAACATTACCAACAGCATTGTTAGTAGTTTTGTTATGTTTGAGAATATCAGGTTTTTTTGGTGGCCTTGGCCTTCTTAGGAGAACACTATTGTTGAGGACTTTTTTAGAGGGTGATATATCCATCTCCATGGTTATGGTGCATGAGAGGAGCGCAGAAACTTTGTTAATTTGGTCATTGTCGCTATAGCAACTCAAAACACGTGACATTTATACGCTCGTGTGTTACGTCATCAACTCGCTCGTGTGTACGTGGGGTGTTGGCCTAGCTGAGAGCTCCAACATCATTTAGTCCTCCTTACGTTCTCTTTTATCTAGTTGCTAGCTACTAAGTAATGGAAGGTTCTGGGGAATGTGTGGACTCAAATTATTCTGCATACAATAATGATAGTAGCTACAGCTGTTATCCAATGTTCTTCATCGACCCCTCAGAACGTTGCAGTGTGGCAGAGAGACTGAGCAGTTCACCCTACAGTTTGGACAATGTCTCCACCATTGCAAACATCTTGAATGGCACCAACAAGAGCATGACATATGTATTGTCAAACATTATCCAGGATGTGACCGACAAAAACTCAGAGAAAACTCATTTTTATGACAGTGCAGCTCTGCTACTAATTATGTTCCTCTTGTTCTTGACAGTGATAACAATATGGGTCTTCAAAGTGCGAAGGTTCAGAGTTCTACATGAATCTGGCCTTGCCCTAATATATGGTAAGATGGTGAAATTTATAGAAATGCAGAATTGTTTGCTCATTGTTTGCTTTGGTAATTTTGCTTCTGCTGTTTGCAAATTTAGATACTGAATTTTAAGAGAGGGTAGAGATGGTCATTCCTCAATAAGAATTGTCCACTTCAACTGTTTGTTGTCTGCATAGAGAGGCAAATGACTGATCTTATTGTGATTTTCACAGGTGTTTTGGTAGGACTTCTTCTCAGATATGCATTTAAAGGAGATGAACCAACCCAGTACCACCTAGTACAGGTGCTGGATGGCCCATCTGATTGTTCTGAATCAACCTTTGGAGTGGGTGAAAAGATTCAGCTCAACACAAGAGGAGACAATTTCCTATGTAGCGTGTCGGGTAAAGTTTTCAGAGATAATAAGGGAAACTTCATTCGATCTACGGTAAATTTACCTGTGGTAGTCTGGGGGGGTGGTAATCTGGTGCTCTCACCCACATTACATCATGTTACATCATATTATTATCATTTAAAGGGTATGTGATGCTTGCTTTCACTATACTCCAGTGTGGTGGGCGTTGCAAAGTTGTTACCTAGTTTGTGGGTGGGAAGGTGGGTGGTGAATTTACCAGTATAATGGCACCCTATTACAGCTTCTCTTTGATCCTGAGCTATTTTTCTTTGCTCTTCTTCCTCCAATCATTTTTTATGCTGGATACAGTTTAAAGAAGGTGAGTTAGCTTTTACCGTATTTGCTCGATCACTAGCCGCTCTCATTTAGTGGCCGCTCTTCAATAATAGCCTACTCGAACGTCCTCTTGAGTGCAATACAAGCCGCTCTCAAATAGTAGCCTTCGGGGAACTTTGACCCCTGCCATTGCTTACGTAATCAGCAGCCACTTGCGCTATTTTTTTTTAGCCAAGGCAGAGACGGAGTGTTTGTCTAGCCAGAAGAGAAATTTTGATGCAGCTTTCAAGCTAAAAGTAGTAGAATTTGCTAACAGAGGCGCTGGCAGGAAGGAAAAAGACTTGTGAAGTTGCTGTGCAAGCCCAAGAGACTGGATGACTAGTAATGTGTTAGCTAGAGCTAGATCGTGAAACTCTACCCACACAAAAAGAATAACAATAATACGTATAATATTATAGTTTAGTGTGTGTCAAGTATGTTAACGCCGCTCTCGAGCTGTAGCCACTCTCGAACAGTAGCCGCTCTCGAGCTGTAGCCACTCTCGAGCTGTAGCCACTCTCGAACAGTAGCCGCTCTCGTGCTGTAGCCACTCTCAAACAGTAGCCGCTCTCGAGCTGTAGCCTCTCTCGAACAGTAGCCTCCTTTATCTGTAGAATGAAACATTTATTAGCCGCGGCGTCTGATCGAGCAAATACGGTATCTCTCTCAAAAGTAGTTATTATTACTAATAATTATTACTAATTTAGAGGCATTTTTTCAGAAATCTGGGATCACTGCTGTTATATGCCTTTGCAGGCACTACAGTGTCAACATTTATAATAGGGTATGTTCACTGGGTATTAGTTGGTCTGTTGGTCATGTTGTAAATACTGTTATAGAGGGTTGATGTATGGTTATTCTGTGAGTGGGGCTGAGTCAAAAGATTCTGCCTTTGCCAATGCTACCAACCATTTTGTACCTGAGGGATTCTCGGAGTCCATTATTCCCTCACTACTCTTTGGTTCCCTCATCTCTGCTACTGATCCTGGTAAGTTGACTGGGTATAACAAACTGCCTTTCTCTTCCTCTTTTACCCTCCTTACCTCTCTATGCCCCTTCCATTTCTTCTCCCCCCTCCCTCTATGCCCCCCTCCACTCCTCTTTCACTTCCCCTTCCAGTCTTCCTCTCCCTCTACTCCTTCCTCCCTCCCCTTTACTGCCACTCCTCCCTCTCCCTCCCGCCACTCCTCCCTCTTTCCACTCTTACTTTCCCTCCACTCCTCTCCTTCCTTCTCTTTCCCTTCTACTTCTTCATGTCTGTGTGAGCTACTGCAAATGGACTTTTATTTTCCTTCCTTTTTTAGTTACTGTGCTGGCTATCTTCCATGATCTGCATGTAGATCATGACATTTTTTCCCTGGTGTTTGGAGAGAGTGTGATGAATGATGCAGTAGCTATTGTTCTCTTCCGGTAAGGAAAGGGAAGCAGTAGGTGACACTACTTTATAGTTATACAAATGAAATTCTATTATCACTAAATTTGCCTATTTAACCCTTTCCTGTTCTGCGCTATTGACACTCCTTCCTATTGTAACCCTGTTATAACTCTTCCCTTCCTATTATAACCCTTTTATAACTTATCCTATCCTTCAGATCTATTGATGAGTATAGTACCCTTCCTGTTTAACCCTTTCCATCCTTCAGCTCTATCGATGAGTATGGTGTGAAAGAAGAACCCGGATTTGAATGGACTGCTCTTTTAAAATCAGTGGGCTCTTTTGTGGGTATCTTCTTTGGTTCCTTTGTGCTAGGCTGTGTCATGGGTCTGATCACTGCCCTCCTAATGAAATTCTCTAAATTGAGGGATTACCCCTTATTGGAGACTTCCATGTTCATCATCATGTCCTATTCAACTTTCTTGTTTGCTGAGTTTGCACAATTGACAGGTAGGTATGAGGTACGAGTCAGACTTGCTACATGTACATGTAAGGCTGTATTGAGGGTGCTTCCCCCTTAGATAGGAGTCCTTGCTGAGCTTCCACTCCAGCTACATGTAGGGTTGTATTCAGGGTGCCCACTCCTGTTCAAATCTATCCTCAAGATTTTATTAGAGTTGGTGCTGCTCTATACAGGTTATGCTTTTGTTCCCTTGTAACTGTGTCTAGTTGTGGAAGACTTCTGCTTGGGATTCTTCAATGTTTACTGTTATGTTTGGTTCCAACAGATAGTTCTTTTAATATCCTATGGCAATATTATTGTTATGTTTACATAATATTGTATAAGTATTATCACACTTAGGTATCGTAGCAGTGTTATTCTGTGGCATCATGCAATCCTACTACACCTATATAAACCTCTCCCTGGAGTCCAGGAAGAGGACCAAAGAAGTTTTTGAGCTGATAAACTTCATAGCAGAGAACTTTGTCTTTTCTTATATTGGCCTGTCACTCTTCACATATAACAACCACCAGTGGGTACCAGGGTTCATTATCTTCTCATTTGTATCCTGTTGGAGCACTTTTGATTAGTGGTATATAGTTGTGTGGTGTCTCTCACTTCATCAACAATTCTGATGACCTTCTGGTGTAGTCTCTTTCCTCCCTCTTTCTCTTGCCTCCTACTCCTCCCCCTTTCTCTCCTACTCCTCCCCCTTTCTCTCCTACTCCTCCCCCTTCTCTCCTACTCCTCCCCCTTCTCACCTACTCCTCCCCCTTTCTCTCCTTCCCTTTCTCTCTCATCCCCTTCTCTGCTCATTCTTCCTAACAAATTGAGTTGGAGTAGGACTCACATTCACATATAGCCCTTGACTCCATACTAGGTAGCTATCTTTGCTGGAAGGTTGATCAACATTTATGTCCTTTCCTTTTTCCTCAATCTGGGCAGATCGAAAAAGATCAGTTTTCGTTTCCAGCACATGTTAATGTTTGCAGGGCTGAGGGGGGCCATTGCATTTGCTCTGGCAATTCGAAATACACAGACTGAAGAGAGACAGCTCATCTTCACCACCACTCTCTGTATTGTCATGGTAACTGTGCTTTTCTGTGGAGGATCTACAACACTAGCCCTGCAGTGCCTCAAAATACAGTGAGTGAGTTTGTCTAGTGGGACTTGTGACACAGAGCCATGGACCAAAAACGGCTATTTATAATTACATCTTTCATAATAGTCACGCAGACTTGAATTTGATGTTTATGTCTGGACATAATTCACCTCTAGTTCTGTAGCCAAATAAATAAAGATCATTATATTCATGGTATGGGAAGAATAGTGGATCTGGGCATACTTCACCTCTAGCTCTGTAGTCAAATAAATAAAGATATATCCAGCACATGGTAAGAGTAGTGGCAATGTGATTCATCTGAACAAATTGGAACTTGTCACATTTTTTCCTTTGGCACTCGTGTAGAAACACCTTTAGTACAAGCTTGTCACAGTTTTTTTTGCACTTTTGAAAATAAACTACCTTTCAATTGGGTAATGTGAAGCCTAATTCAATCAAAACATGCTTAACTAATGGTTGTTCAGCTTTCATATATCATCCCTAAGCCTATAACTGGTTAGGGTTGTGTCCACGAAATGCCTGTACATAATTCTATTTTGTAATAGGGTTGGTGTGGAGGATGATACTGGAGGCTTGAATGTTGATGTAAGGATGATTTTACACCTTGATGAGCTAGTAATGTAATGGTGTTTGCTCTAACAGGGAAATGTTATAGATTATGACAAGAAGAAAGGAAATTGGCTGATATCCAAGTGGAGTATATTTGATAAAAAGTATGTCTGATTCTAGGAGATGGTATTAATAGCCAGAATTCTCAGAAAGCAGCATGGCTAAACTTTTTGACCATATCAAGTGAAATGGATGGACTAGCCCACTGCTATGGTGTCAAGTCTATGCCATGACATTGTGGTAATCTTACCTTGTAATATTCACGTTGTAGTTATCTCATACCAATCTTTACTCATCATGGACGTCCTGTCACTGATCTGTGCCAATACTGTCCACATTGGTGCATTCCCTTCTGCAGTAAATGCCAGCCAAGAGAAGAGGTTATCACAAGTATTTAATGTTATGTTTTTTTTAATTCAGGATGGTATAAAGCAGGGTTCTTAGAAAGAATTGTTTTTGAGGGTTGACAGTTACAAAGCATCCCATTTTAACAGACATTTGCTTTGTAGTGTAAACCCAAACATGTTTGTCACTCTTACAACCTGCACTTGTTGCGATATCATAGTCTTTGAGAGTGCTGGTGTTTATACAGCTTCTTTTAGAAGAAGGCAGTGATATGGAGGATGAGCTCAGCGAACTGGAAAGTGAGCTTGAAGAATCATTTGAGAACGAACAGATTCTATCCTTTCGAAAGTCTGAACTCAACGATGAAGAAGAAGAGGAGGAGGTGAGAGAAAGTTATGTTATAGGGAAGGAAATAATTATGAGTGTATGTATGTTAACAGGGTGACCTTGACCTTGGGTTAGGCTCAGATCTGAATGACACTAGAGGAAGCAGAGGCTATACACAACTGACAGAATCCATACTCTAGCTCCAAATTCTAGCAGAATATAATATTATGGACAATTATTATTCTAATACTATTATAGTCTACATGTGACTTGTATGCTTAATCTTGTTTTGAATGTGTCTGCATCCTGTAGTCCTACCAATGCAGTTATTTATATTTTTGTGATGACTAGCTCAATTTCAATTGCACTATTAAAAATTTTTTTTGACAACATGAACTAACCAAGCAGTCTATAATTGGATAGAGTCTTGAGGTAAGAGTGTTTGAAGTGATTCACAAAGCCTGTACAAAGAATTTTAATATTAATAAGTAAATTTTTGTTAATATTTGGGAGACCTGTTGCTTGTCTTCGGAACCAGTTAATCTTTTATCTCTTCTTATCATTCTTACGTCCCATTCAGACAGTCCATATCTTCTGGGCTACAAAATAAATAATGGAAATTTCTTAATGATGCTCACCGCACAGTTGAAAGCGTGTCACCATACCTTTCCTTTATGTTCCCATCTGTCTATTAACTTAAACGATAAACCAGTGAATGTAATACAGCCAATAATGATGAAGAATGGAGGTAAAGCTTCGGGCCACATCTTGAAGAAAGGTGGGCGTTTAATCGAACTCTGATATGCAGGGGGGCATTTAATAGAAAATAGGGTGGAGCTACAGTGTTACCAAGCAACATGGCCACGATTGAAGAACTACTTGACCCGCAGGATGAAGAACTAGGAAACGTAGAAAGCCCAGAAAATGTAGAAGGCCCAGAAAATGTACAAGGCCCAGAAAACGTAGAAGGCCCAGGAAACGTAGAAGGCTTAGGAAACGTAGAAGGCCCAGTTACTGATCTCGTGAAGAAACGCTCCAGTATTGCAGAAGTGGAAAAAACGAGTACATACACCATAAGACCAAAGTTTGAGAAAAAGTATACAAGTCTACTATACAGAAGCTCAAAGAGTTATTATCTAGCTAGCTATTGCTTTAACTGCCTGTAATATTGTAGCTATAGTTATTGGGTCATACAGTACCTAATTTGTGGAACCTCTGTTGCATAGACCAGCACTACTCTTCTATAATTGTAAAGCAGTACAGAACCAGTGTTTAATGCATAACAATGAATATTTTGATTTGGAGTCAGTATAATAGTAGCCAGATAACTAAAGTTCATATAAGTGAGGCTCCACTTTGTAATAAAAATACTCCCCCAAACAATGTAGACTTCACATGGTATCATTGATTCTTTTCAAGCCTACTAATTCATTTTATTAGGTTTCGTCCAGGAGTTGTAAAAGAGATTATTCATCAAACACTCAGAGAAGTTTTGAGTGAAAAAGATTACAGTGGAGAAGAGGTAAAGAATTGGACAAAAGAGATTAGTGATAACCTCCAAGAGAGACTAAAAGGTATAGAAACACATCTATATCATTGTCAATAAGAGATGCTCTATGTATATAGAATTACAGCTGGACCGATACAAGTATGTTGTACAGGTAGTAATTGGAGAGCAAAGAGGAGAAGGAGTGAGGTATATAATAACAAATAAAGTAACTTCTCTATTACAAGGACAAATTAATTTGCATAGGGATGACCTTGTGTATTAAGTGTACAGGGTGTTGTTTTTATGAACTAATAGAGAGGTTCCTTCATGACATTGGTGTCGTGTTCCATGTGGTGTTTGTTCTTACAGGATGGGATGCAGGTGCTTTTGGGACTCAGATACAGATAACTATGCACAGGATATCTTCATGAATGTAGGCTAGCTGCCCTTTTGTATCTGTTCACCATTATTGTTATTATTTATGCAGGATTCACTGTTCTGTGTTGCAGCTGCTTATGGCATATATTATTACTGATATCCATACAATCACCTACTGTAAAAGTGTGTATTTACAGTATAATGCTTAACTTGAGTGCTAATTGGATACCATGTACATAACTGCACTGAATTGACCTGTCATCTATTGTGCATATAGATTATGTACATCTTTTCAAATACAACACACAATAGACTTCTTTCTCAGCTGAAGTAAATGATAGTCATCATCATGGTGGTAATTGAGTAGGCTGCCATGTTAGAGGCAAAAGCAGTGGAGGATTTCTTTGCAAGGAACAACTCATTTCACTTCAACTACACCTGAAGAATATCATAAACTGTTTGACCTCTAGAACTAGTGACCAAAAAAAATCTAGAAAAAGGGTTCTATCGCAATCAATCAATGGATTATTATTATTCATAAATAAACAGAAAGATTTATGCTATAAAACATGCTAGGAAATGATGCCCTATTCTTTCTTAGTTTGAAATGGCTCGGGACTATTTCAGCTTTTGAAGTAAGTTCTTAGATACCTGTGAAGTAAAGAGTGTTAATTTCCACAATCTTACCAGCATGGAGCTAGTGTATCATAATAATATGTATGTCACTGAGAGACATTCTTGTTCTATTTGATGATTGAAGCAACAGCAGAATGTAGGAAGAGCAAGCTACAGACTATGAGGTTTAAACTTATAGTCCTGGCCAGAATTAACAGGTGTGATAAGCTACCCCTGGCTACTTTAATACTTACACAGTGGTCCACACAGTGAACAAAGTCAAATAATTCCTGTACACATGTTTCAGTTGTATTGCTTTTGGATGTCACCCTCTCATTGCAAGTATCTAATTCTTCTCTGAGCTTAGAACACTTTGGCAACTCTCCACATTTTTCCTTGAGGACATCTTGAGGGTCTTCCATCTCCTTTAAATCAGTCACAGAATGAATATGTTCACGTTCACATAGATAAATTAAGTGTTTTTACCTCATCTTCCTCTGCAACACCACCAGCTACTTCTTCCTCCGCCATTCCTGAAGTTTCTACTTGCACTTTGACCTTTAGTTTTGACCTTGGGCATTAAATAGAAAATATCTGCTGCCGGAGCACCACAATGGCAGATGGTAGTGTTTTTGAGCTGGTTAGAGGTATATTGGGGCCTCTTGATAGATTTTTAGACTATTTATTCTATGCTGGAGTACTATATGGTTCCAGGAGCATAGGAAGGTTATTGGCACGTACTTGCAGGGGATTCAGGACTTATTTCATACCGATTGGAAGAGTTAGCAAGCAAGAGCTGAGACAGACTTATGGGAAATGGGCTGTTATTACAGGAGGGACCACAGGAATTGGAGTAGCTTATGCTCACGAGGTGAGCAATACTAGCCAACAGTGCCTAATTATGGAATGCATGATAAAATTTATTTTTTCCCAGTTTGCTAAGAGAGAAATAAATGTCGTTTTGATCAGCAGATCTTATGATGATCTCGTGAATATCATTAGTGACTTACGTATGTAAAACGGTCAACCTGTCACATGTGTGATAGCTAAATTCCTTGTTTCCATAGAGACCAGATACAACATACAGATATATGGGATTTATGCAGACTTCTCACTAGGATCCAAAGTGTACCAAGATGTTGAAGATACCCTGAAGGAACTTGAGATAGGAATTTTAGGTGAGATGCATTGTTATTCTTAAAACAATCTCTTCCTATTTCCTCCTCTTGATGCCATGTAAGTGACTAAGGATGATTACCAGGTGGTGTTGTTGTTGGTGGTGGTGATGGTGGTAAGGGTTCTTTAAATAAGCATTGACAGGTAATCTTTCAATGAGATGTAGTGACAGATTGAAGAAGATGAAACATACTTAGATGAAATCATCTATAACTCAATCTGACTAATTAATGTCTCTGCATTATTATTATAGCTCCATTAGTATAACCCAAACTACTCTGTATTTCTGACTGATAGTATAACCCAAACTACTCTGTATTTCTAATAGTATAACCCAAACTACTCTGTATTTCTAATAGTATAACCCAAACTACTCTGTATTTCTGACTAATAGTATAACCCAAACTTCTCTGTATTTCTAATAGTATAACCCAAACTTCTCTGTATTTCTGCCTAATAGTATAACCCAAACTACTCTGTATTTCTAATAGTATAACCCAAACTACTCTGTATTTCTAATAGTATAACCCAAACTACTCTGTATTTCTGACTAATAGTATAACCCAAACTACTCTGTATTTCTGACTAATAGTATAACCCAAACTACTCTGTATTTCTGACTAATAGTATAACCCAAACTACTCTGTATTTCTGACTAATTATTTTTACAGTTAACAATGTGTCAATCAGTTATGAGCATCCTCAGTACTTTGCACTCGTCCCACACCAGAAGGTGTGGCAGATAGTGGATGTCAATGTCACAGGTGTCACGATCATGACGCACATGCTCCTCCCCAAGATGCTAAAGAGGGGGAAAGGTGCTATTATCAATGTCTGCTCAATGTCTGCTTCCACCCCTCCTATCCCCCTTACTGCACAATACTCTGCTTCCATGGTCAGTCTATAGCAGTGTGTTTAGAATGAGACTCTAATTAGATCATGGCAGTGTGTTTAGAATGAACTCTAATTAGATCATGGCAGTGTGTTTAGAATATGATTGCACTGTTCTAATGATTGGTATAACATTGCAATTAGAAAATACTGATACTAATAGCAGTGTTTAGTACTATTCTAATTATAGCAGTGTTTAGTACTATTCTAATTATAGCAGCATTTAGAATTGATATATCTCTCCACACAGGCATATGTTGATACATTTTCTCGAGCATTAGAACATGAAAATAGACACAAAGGAATCTATGTACAAGTAAGATACATTTCGTCCCCTATAAAGGTTCTTTAACTACTAACAATCGTTCTTTCAACTTTAGACTCTTCTTCCGTGCTTTGTGGCAGGGCCAGGCAGGACCCCCACCATGTTTGTTCCTTCCCCAGAGACCTATGTACGTCACGCCCTTGCTACACTTGGCGTTAGTAACAGACTCTGTGGCTACTGGCCTCATGGATTACAGGTATTCAGGAAATTTGGGGTGATGGGGATGGAGAGGGGGCAGATATTCTAGTTCCTTCAATAAATTATCCTTTGGAACAACAGGGGAGTATTGGGAGCGTGGAGGGAGCATTGGGGGCATAACAAGATGTATTATCATTAATATAAGTTGGACGTGAGTTTATTGTGTCATCAGCTGGAACATGGAGTTACTTCATTAGTGGGTATCTTTTGAGAGGTTCAAGTTCTTTGTAGATTCATCAAACATCTATGAAACTTTATCCAATTATTGATGGGTGTGGCACATTACCAGTGTCTCTCTTGCAAATGCTAGTTCTTCTGATATCCTCTCACCATCCCCTCCATAAGCAATGCAGTGGAGATAGTAACCAATGCTCTAACTAGCTAGATGGGATGGGTGTGGTATGAGGGTGTGGCTTGAGTTATGTTTAGAGTTCATGACTATAATGCAACCATGAAATTTACCTTTGAAATATATACCCACTGTACATGTACCCTGTAAACATGCACTCAAATTACAACCACAAGGTTGCCCTTTGACCTTGTAGTAACTCCATTATTATACTCGTAGAGCTGGTTTTGTAATCTGATTCCCGAATGGCTCTGGGTGTGGCTTACTCACTATTTCAATGCCGCCACTAGAAGAAGATGCCTGAAAGAAAGGGAATTGAATGGAGTCCCAAAATTCTCAAGAAAGATCCACGAATTTGCCCCCTCCCATGCCCGGGGAGGGAGACATAGCTCATCTACCACTAGACCCATCTCTCGAACTCCAAGTCCTCAGGCAAGAAGGATATCTGCCATCTCTGTGGAGTTAGCACCTGAATCCAGAAGTCCCTCTGCACTTCGACGAGGACTACCAGGAAGAGTTTCTACATCAGGTGGATTGCATACAGACATGAAACGAAAGATCAGTTTGGATGAAATTACCCGCAGCAGATCTGGATCACATGGCCTCATACCTCCACCTATTCAAGAAGACTCCTCCTTCACCTCACCCCTGTCGACACCTGAAATCGGACAGGTGGAGTCCCCTTTGTTTGATAATGCAATCCCAAGAAGAAGTTCAACATCTTCCAACATTGACCCACCAACCAGGAGACTCTCCACTTACAAGATAACATCAAGAGTGTTAGTGATGCCCAGTGTAGCTAAGGTCAGTTACAGTCAAGAACAAGCTGATTAGAGACACCAAACTAAACTTGCCGTCTGCTCTTGAGTCCTAGTGATGGACATATTTTTATACCTATCTCCAATGGACAGACAATGTTCATGATTTTTTTTTGTGTTCTTTAGAATGATTTGACTGCTGTGTTGTGTGACATGGCTAAAATGATATCCTACTTCCTGTCATGTCCCAGTAATCTCTCACATTCCCTCACACATCTCCCTTCAGTTAGCTCAATCAGGCACATTCCTCTGAGCTGTAGTCTGGGTAGGGTCAGAGTACTGAACTCTGACCCCCTCAGCTTGAATGTGCGTACTTTCTGTCCCACTATTGTTCTTTCTCTTTCCTCTCGGCTCACAAATGGCTGACAGATAAGTTTAAAGGTCCTTTGCACTGTGGGTCTCAGAGCAAATTCAGTCATCATGTGCTTGGCCTTGTCTAGAGGAGAGAATTTGCTTCTATCAACCACAACATCCTCGGTTGGTCGAAACTACAATATGGAGAAGACGTTATGTTTGTGAAGAGGAAGGGGGAGGGAAAGGAAGGGAGGGGGAGGAAGGGAGGGAGAGGAAGGGAGGGAGAGAAGGAAGAAATGAGGAGAAAAAGATGAAGAAGAGGAGAAAGAGGAAGAGACGAGGAGAGAAGTATTTGCACCTGTTGATAAGTCTTCTTTACATAAGCCACTCGTCCAATTTTAGTCACTAGATCACACAAATCTTTCCACTCTGCCTGAGGCACACAGAGACATCTTTGAACTAGGTCGCCACTGGCATAGATGTGGCCACACCCACTTCCATCCTCCATCAGGAGTCTGTAATAAAAGACAGGAATTAATGATGTAACCATTAGATAAGCTATTTATCACACTACAGAGAGACTGCAGGTGCTATTGGGAGGACGGTAGAAGAACCTCTGATAAAGGACCCTCAGACAACCTCTGTACAAAGGACAACTACCATCTGGTTTGTGTAAATTAACCTCTGAAAAAGGGACAGTAGACCTGATCCCAATGTGTCCTTTATTCGGAGGTTCCAAGGGATAATAAACCTGATCCCAACATGTCCTGTATTCAGAGGTTCCACTGTACTACGAGGTACAGTAGACCTGATCCCAACATGTCCTGTATTCAGAGGTTCCACTGTACTACGAGGTACAGTAGACCTGATCCCAACATGTCCTGTATTCAGAGGTTCCACTGTACTACGAGGTACAGTAGACCTGATCCCAACATGTCCTGTATTCAGAGGTTCCACTGTACTACGAGGTACAGTGGACCTGATCCCAACATGTCCTGTATTCAGAGGTTCCACTGTACTACGAGGTACAGTAGACCTGATCCCAACATGTCCTGTATTCAGAGGTTCCACTGTACTACGAGGTACAGTAGACCTGATCCCAACATGTCCTGTATTCAGAGGTTCTACTGTACTACAAGGTACAGTAGACCTGATCCCAACATGTCCTGTATTCAGAGGTTCTACTGTACTACAAGGTACAGTAGACGTAGACCTGATCCCAACATGTCCTGTATTCAGAGGTTCCACTGTACTACGAGGTACAGTAGACGTAGACCTGATCCCAACATGTCCTGTATTCAGAGGTTCTACTGTACTACAAGGTACAGTAGACGTAGACCTGATCCCAACATGTCCTGTATTCAGAGGTTCTACTGTACTACAAGGTACAGTAGACGTAGACCTGATCCCAACATGTCCTGTATTCAGAGGTTCTACTGTACTACAAGGTACAGTAGACGTAGACCTGATCCCAACATGTCCTGTATTCAGAGGTTCTACTGTACTACAAGGTACAGTAGACGTAGACCTGATCCCAACATGTCCTGTATTCAGAGGTTCTACTGTACTACAAGGTACAGTAGACGTAGACCTGATCCCAACATGTCCTGTATTCAGAGGTTCCACTGTACTACAAGGTACAGTAGACGTAGACCTGATCCCAACATGTCCTGTATTCAGAGGTTCCACTGTACTACAAGGTACAGTAGACGTAGACCTGATCCCAACATGTCCTGTATTCAGAGGTTCCACTGTACTACGAGGTACAGTAGACGTAGACCTGATCCCAACATGTCCTGTATTCAGAGGTTCTACTGTACTACAAGGTACAGTAGACCTGATCCCAACATGTCCTGTATTCAGAGGTTCTACTGTACTACAAGGTACAGTAGACGTAGACCTGATCCCAACATGTCCTGTATTCAGAGGTTCCACTGTACTACGAGGTACAGTAGACGTAGACCTGATCCCAACATGTCCTGTATTCAGAGGTTCTACTGTACTACAAGGTACAGTAGACGTAGACCTGATCCCAACATGTCCTGTATTCAGAGGTTCTACTGTACTACAAGGTACAGTAGACGTAGACCTGATCCCAACATGTCCTGTATTCAGAGGTTCTACTGTACTACAAGGTACAGTAGATCTGATCCCAACATGTCCTCCACTGTACTACAAGGTACAGTAGACGTAGACCTGATCCCTGGAGATTCCACCGTAAATTTTACTTTGTGAAAACCAACTATTACAAAACAGATATGCGCTGGGACATTACCTGGCATCCACTTCTATAGAGGGTCTGTGTCTGACACAGGAAGCTGAACACCTCTCATTTGTAATAACAGTCTGGCAACCTTTACACTTATGACTAACACAGAATCGAAGAACTGTCAGACAACAAACTCTCACACAGACAATGCTCTTTGAGAGAGAACCTCGAACCAACGACAACATCAGTTCATTCATGTAAGTGACAGGAAGAGTAAGCATTTCTGGTATAGTCGAATGACCTGTAGTATATCTCTCCACATCACTCATATCATTAATATCAATACTACTCAGTGCAGAGCTCGTGCAATATGAATTCCCTGACTTTGAGGTTTTTAGTTTAAAAGAATTGAAGGTGGCTACAGTTCCTGGCACAAGACCAATTGGTAAAGGGATTCCTTGTCTGAATTCACAGTAAACATTGATAGTGTCTGGGAGGTGTAGGCTCTGGAGCGTGAGAGCTATAATCTTCCGGGGAGTTGTGGCAGTAGTAGAGTTTGGAGCAGTCGTCTCTAGTGTCATGTGATCTATTCGGTAACTGTGCGATATAATTCTTCCTCTAAGAGAAACTGATTCCAGCTTCGGATATCTAGAAGAAAATAAAAACTCATTGAACTCTTGGACCCATGAACTCTTGCTACAGTGAATATTTTATGTGTGTGCATGTGCTGCATATACATTGTGCATATACATGTCATGTGTGTGATGCCAAATTGGGGAGGAGGAAGGAGTCTGGAACCTCTTCTATGGGGGTGGTGATGCAAATTTGGGAGAGAAAGGAATCTGGAACCTCTGTCTCTTTAAAGCCATTGGTAAAGACATAGTCTCATTGTTGGAAAGATACGAACACATACAATGGTATCAAAACAAGAACACACACTTACCTTTTCTCCTCTACCACTTCTCTGTGGTTTAAAGTTTGAAATGGAGGGAGCAACAGTCTTTTGGACAACTCTGCCACATCGAGGACACTCCCTCCTCTATCACACACACCAACAAATTCTACAAACATGTCTTCCGTGATAATCAAAGAGAGATTTTTCTCTAAGGCCTTCCACGAGATAAGCTCTAAATCAGAGGAGTCAGGGTTAAGACTCAGGGAATACAAAGAGTTATTGCTAATTAAAGAAAACCATTTGAATGAAACTCCACCAAAGACGATGCCAATCTTCAAAGGAGGTCTGACCCCAGTATCATTAGAACCTTCAGCTAATACTTGAATATTGGCATGAATCAGAGCTTGACAGGTAAATTCACACTTCCTTACTGGATCTGTGATCACAATATTCTTGTTCAAGACTCTGAAGTAAACAGTTTGAGCTAATTCTTCTGAGTTATGAGATAGAAAACTTTCAAAGGGACAGATTGGCAACTTAGTTCTGTCTGTATTATTTTCAGTGGTAAGCGGTACAACTGTGAATGAGATGGGGTGAATGTAGAGTTGGAGAGTGAACTCTGAACCCCCAGTTAATCCTTTACTTATAATCTTCTCTACGATGACCATATAATCAGTCACCATGACTTGGCAGCCGATGTGGACAATGAGTAACTTGGAATGGTTTCTCTCAGAACTTTCAGTAAGAATTTGATCACATATCTTAGGGATGATTGAGACTACACGAAGAGTTCCCATCTTATCCTGTAACACTAAAAATCCAGAGTTCTTGCATCCTTGAAGACGACCAATCAGAACCTGAAGAAGTGTTAAAACTGTTAGTACAGCCAGCAACACTAATGCCAGACTACCAACACTAATGCCAGACTAATAACACTAATACCAGACTAATGCCAGACTAATGACACTAACACCTGACTAATGCCAGACTAATGACACTATTATGTATACCTGTCGAGGTTCCATCTCTGATGTTTTCACAATGCCAAACATCCACTCTGTCCTGATAATATAGGAAACATTATATCCAGTCTCACTGGCCACTCCCCCTCCCCCCTCCCCCCTCCACCATCTGAAGCCTTCACTAGATAGTCTCTCCATGATGGTCCTTTTGAACTCTTCCATCGAAGGAGCCTGAGGTCGACTGCTCAGGTCGATGCCCTTCTGTAAGTAGTCAGTACTAGGAGAAACTGTGAAGTCTGTTATAACATCTCTCTTCAGGGGAGTTAAGTTGGCCATGTTGTACAGTTCTTGTAAGCAGTGAAAGCAGCTTCTTGCATTCTGCCTGCAAAAAAATTGAATAATCATGTTATTATTTGTTGCTAAGATACCAGAGGTATAACAGGATCATGTGACCATATTAAGTATGTCCATCTACCTACGTTGGGATCAGGTCTACTGTCCCTCATAGTACAGTGGAATAAAGGACACATTAGGATCCGTAATCACCAAATAACTGATTGTTACCTGATGTCTCTATGGGGTACACACCTGATGTCTCTATGGGGTACACACCTGATGTCTCTATGGGGTACACACCTGATGTCTCTATGGGGTACACACCTGATCTCTCTATAAGGTATATACCTGATGTCTCTATAGGGTACAAACCTGATATCTCTATCGATGAGAGTACGATAGACCTCCAGCAACCAACCAGTGTCCACTACTCCACATTTCTTAGTCAATGTTATGAACTTATTCCTAGTGAAGAAGGGCTAGAAGGAGGAGAGGTTAGTTTTACTGACAGCCCACAGCATTATCACACACACAAAAAAGCTATAGATTCAAGGTAATCTATTTCCACTGATTATCAGTAGTGTTTGTAGTAGATGCATTATGACCATCTATCCTCACCATTATGTGATGTCACAGAACAGAGCAAAATGTGAAATTAACCTTTAATTTTATTAGAGAGGAACATAACTTCTTTCATATGAATCCACCTACTGTGCTGAATATACCATTAGAAACCTTACTTCAAGAGCTATATTTTGATAGGCCATCATTCCTCCCCCATCATTAATAGTATACAGTGTTGGGATGTCCATGGAGAACAGACAGTAATAGTGTCTCTCTCTGGGCAGTTAGGTGTGGTCCAAAAAACTATGTACTCACTCTGTAAGGAGAATCATCCAATGAGAACTTAACAATTCTTAGGCTACTCAAAGAACAGCAGAAAAAGCCTGAGATGTGCTGTTAGAACAAAAGAGAAATTTTTTGTTAGCATGGCTTAGCTACATCTGTATGCAGTGGTTACCCTTCCTTGGGACACAACCAGTTGGCTGTTATACAGAGGTGGTCTGCTATATAGTGGAAACTGTATATAGTGGTCACTCCTGGGACACAGCCAGTTGGCTGTTATACAAAGGTGGTCTGCTTATACAGTGGAACCTGTATATAGTGGTCACCCTTGGGACACAGCCAGTTGGCTGTTATACAGAGGTGTTATAGGGAACCTGGTCACCTTTGAGATAGTATGTACCTTGAAAGTAGGATCCTTGACATTTAGGACACAGACATTGCTAATCGTTATGGTGACACCACATCTCAGTCCCCGCCCGAAGCTTGAACACTCATAGTGGGCGAGATAGAGAAGGACACGTCCGTCCAGTTCATACATACCAACCTCAGGATAGACACAGTTTGTAACGACCCCCTAAAAGATGGAGACTAGCAAATTAACCCCCTAATAAAATACAGTATGTACAGTGGAATCTCTCCATTCTGAGCTCATTGGGAAAAATTAAAGTGTCCTGATTAGAGAGGTGAGTGGTGGTGAAGTTATATTAATAAATGTCAATAGTTAAACTGTATACAGGACACTTGGATCTGTATACAGAGGTGTCCTCATTTCAGGGGGTTGGAGAGGAGTTCCACTGTATACAGAGGTGTCCTCATTTCAGGGTGTTGGAACAGAGGAGTTCCACTCTATACAGAGGTGTCCTCATTTCAGGGTGTTGGAACAGAGGAGTTCCACTCTATACAGAGGTGTCCTCATTTCAGGGGGTTGGAACAGAGGAGTTCCACTCTATACAGAGGTGTCCTCATTTCAGGGGGTTGGAACAGAGGAGTTCCACTCTATACAGAGGTGTCCTCATTTCAGGGTGTTGGAACAGAGGAGTTCCACTCTATACAGAGGTGTCCTCATTTCAGGGGGTTGGAACAGAGGAGTTCCACTCTATACAGAGGTGTCCTCATTTCAGGGTGTTGGAACAGAGGAGTTCCACTCTATACAGAGGTGTCCTCATTTCAGAGTATTGGAACAGAGAAGTTCCACTGTATACAGAGGTGTCCTTATTTCAGAGTGTTCAGAGGAGTTCCACTGTATACAGAGGTGTCCTTATTTCAGAGTGTTGGAATAAAGGGTTAATTCCATTTTGATACAACTTCCCCATACAGTACTCACGACACATTATCAATAATTAAACATCCTGTTCAATAATAACCCCTTATAAGATCTATTATTAATAACCCTTTATATTAACCCTTTATAAGATCCATAACTCCTAGGCATGATAAGATATCTCCTCACCTGGTATAACACTAACTCCTCACTGGCACAGCGTCGAAGAGGACAAGATGCCCGTGATGAACTCTCCACTTGATTACACAGCTTAATTCTCTTAGGAGTTGGAGAGCAGCTTCCCTCGGTCAAGCATTGAGATTGGATAAGGGGTTGAAGGTCAAGGCATGGAGAGTAAGGGGTTATCTGTGTGGCATTGGTTGATGATAAAACTTTCCTTTCCGATGACTTTCCCTGTAATAGGAGGGAGAGAAACTGCTGTTAGCTCAGTTGTTATAGACTTGTCACAGAGACTCGGGCATTATAAGACATGCCACAGAGGCTTAGGCAAGCTGTTCTTCAAGATTTATATGTACACTCTCTCCATCATATCTCTGCCATCCAATCCCTAACCTCCACCCCCCCCTCCCTCCTCCCCTCCCCCTCCCCCTCCCCTTCTACTCACACACTTGCCTGTGGCCTTTATTAATAGTCTCCATTGAGCACTAGTGTACAGTGCGGTGGTAACTATGGACAGTGCTATGGGTTGTTTGAGCATGCCCAGTTCATGGGTTTGAATTCTGGGTCAGAATACTGACAGTTTACTATTTCTGTGATAGAGAACCTTTAAATCACATTAGATATTAGCTGTCTAACTTTTCACCAGGTCATTGCTTGCCTTGTTAACAACCTTGACCTCCATAGCTGTAAAGAGATAGACGTGGGAGACATTGAGTAAGGAAGAGAAGTGGAGGAGGGAAGGTGTCTGTGATAACATGAACGTGTATACAACAGATATGAATTCACAGATATAGAGTGGAACCCTTGATATCAACCTCCTGAAATGAGGACACTTTGATATCAACCTCCTGAAATGAGGACACCTCTGTATTCGGTGGAACTCTCTATTCCAACCCCCTGAAATGAGGACACCTCTGTATACTGTGGAAATCATCTATTCCAACCCCCTAACATAGTCTGTACCTATTGTGGACCCCCCATATAACACGAAGCAGGTCTCTATACAAAGCTAGACCAGTAATTGCTGCAGGAAGCCATAGCAACAGCAGGTATAATGCTGAAATGAGGACACCTCTAAACTTAAATATACCCCAAAATAAACTTCACCCCCTGAAACAAGGCAACTCCTCTAATCAGGACACTCTAAGTGTCTAGCTAGAGACCTAAATTAGCATCTGGTAAGGGGTCACCACCTTCTATAGCCTAGCATTATTACATAGATACCAGAATGAAGATAGTCAGGAAAGATTCAGCATCACACACATCTACTACTCTCAATAGAAAGAGTAAGTCCCTTCCATTCCTGGAATAATTAAAGGGGGTCATAATTAGAGGAGTCCCCAAACACTCTCAATAGAAAGAGTAAGTCCCTTCCATTCCTGGAATAATTAAATTAAAGGGGGTCATAAATTCCCCAAATCTAAATTAAAGAGCAGAACTTGTAATAGCATCTCTAACTATATAAGGCTTAGGAAGAAGATAAATACAGTGAACTTCTCTATTCTGGACACCTTAGGAAAAATTCATTTCAGGGGGTAAGGTTTACTACGGAAGGGTTATTGGGGTGTCTTCAGGGTGTTGGAATAGAATTGATGTCTTTGTTTCAGGGAGTTAGAATAAAGAGGGTTCATTGATGTTCTTGTTTTATGGGGTTGAAATAAGGGCTTTCACTGGTGTTATTTATCTTTCAGGGGTCAAGACATTCCAGTGGGTTGAGGTTCAGAAGATTGGGGGTTCTACATTACAGGGGGTTGGAATAGAGGGTTCTACATTTCAGGGAGTTGGAATAGAGGGTTCTACATTTCAGGGGGTTGGAATACAGTATACAGAACAATCCAAGGGAATACCTGAACACTTCACCAACGGCAGAAACTTTCCCAAAAACATCTAAAACTGAATTCTTTCGCTGTTGACTCTTTTGCCTGAACAAGAACCAAACAAGTGAGTGTTAGCTAACACCTGCCAATTACCCATACTTCACAAAATCCTGAAATAACCAGCCAATAGAGAAGACAGCATCTTCATCAACTTTTTGTGGAGGGGAAAGAGAAGTGCTGTGATATTCAATCAACACAAACTCTTGGAGTTCAATATAATTACACCCTCTGTCTGCAAGGGAGAGAAATGATTTTGCACACAGATTTCAGTGGACTAGGACAGATTAATAATTAACTTGAGGGGTGTCCTCACTTCAGGGGGTTGGAATAGAGGGGTTGAAATAGAGGAGTTCCACTGTATACAGAAGTGTCCTCATTTCAGGGGAGAGGTTCCACTGTATACAGAGGTGTCCTCATTTCAGAGAGTTGGAATAGAGAGGTTCCACTGTATATTATGCTGCTATTGGAGCAGACCCAGTGCTGTAAGCGGCTGGTCTATAGTTCATTACTTGATATTGAGTGGATCAAGCTCCATTTTGTTGGGAGAACAACATTCCCCATCCCTTCCAAGGCCGAACATGACTGAGAAACCTGTTTTCCAGTGCAAGTGACCAAAGTTCACACATCAAAAAAAAAATTACAAGTTTAACTCACTTCACATGGAATTTTTCCAGTAGCATCAGCTAAAATTAACCCTGTGTAGTCTATATTACTGTCAGATAGAGATGAAGAAATGGATGACTTGAGAACTCCCAGTAAAAAGACAGGTGCTTCTATCAGCAAGGGGTATTTTGATGAACCAGATAGCTTAGCTGTAAAATCTTTGTGCACATCATCCAATATCCTGGCTGTAAAGGAACTAGATATTTTACTGTTAAGGTGCGTTATTGTGACCAGTTCAAGCTGTGCTAGGTGCTGAGGAGGGAGGCCAATTGCCTCCAGAACTTGCTCATATGTGATGAAATGATTTTTCAATAGGGGATTAATATTGTTATAGATGTGTAGTCGCAATTTTTCTAGCCACACTCTTTCCTGGAATTTATAGCTACTAGTAAATAAGAACAAGTGTAGTTAGTCAGCAGTTTACTCACGTCATTTGCTAAGCCATTAGCGACAAGCAACCTCACTCCACCTTCCACCATTGTCGCAAAACGACCCTTTACCAAATGCGCAACGCAGTTTTTGACAAGACAAGGAAAAAAAAATTTGACAAAAACTAACAATAACTATTTCTATACAGCATTAAGTAAAGTGTCTCATTTGGCAATAAAATTATTTTGTGCAATAATTTATACAAACTGACATAATCATTACAAGGATGCATTCAGGGGAAAACAGGGGAACTTTCTCATCTGCACAATACACCAAAACAGTGTTAACACAGAAAATAAATTTCATGTGTGTGACTCCTCCATAGCTAGCACTCTCATAGGAAAGGGTTGGTAGGGCCTGACTGAGATGTAGACTGGGGAATACAAGGAGAAGAGAACAATGAATATAATAAGAGATATACTACAGTGGAATAGAAAACTAATTAAAGGAATACACAAGCTGTTGCTGGGGCATATCCAATTTCCTGAATTAATACAGGGGTGTCCCCAGGGGTGTGTGTGGGTGTGGGGTGTGGTATGGAATAAAGATTCCCTATGTATTGTCAGTATTAAAATATAACTCCAGAAGTGGAACTAGTACAAATCTAGAGGTCTAGAAACTGTACAACACTAAAGAAGACTTACAATGAAAGGGTTGGGGCCTCCTCCCATGTGACTTCCTCCAAATGACGCAAACCCACCTCCAAACCCAGACATCTGCTGCATGGCTTGTTGCTGACCAAACCCTCCAGAAACTCCCTGGCCAAAACCAGTTTGGTGCTGCATGTTATTGTTACTAATACCACCACCACCACTAACCACATTCGTACTCCACCCCATTGTATTGGAATTCGACTGCTGTTGGAAGTCCCAGGATGAACTACTGATAACTGGCTTGGTGAGATCGCTACTCCAACTGCCTTCACCCATAGAACTGCTACTCCCCCCAATATTTGCTGATGCCATACTTGTAGACGTGGAGGGCTTTGAAGACCCAAAGGACCCTAAAGATACTGAATTGTCCAATCTATTTGCCCCTCCCCCCCAGTTAATATACTTTTTCTGCTGAGGGGGTGGGGGTTGTGCTGTAGCAGCCGCCACCGCCGCCCAACTGAACTGATTTGGGGGATTCTGTTGTTTCTGTTTCCCGACGTTCACTCCGCTCCAATCAAACTGGTTTACTGGTTTTTGTTGTTGAACTGGCTGTTGTTGAGGCGGAACTCCCACTTGGTTAGCTGCTACAAACCCACCAAATTGCTGTCCTTGCATCGGCTGTTGTTGTTGTTGTTGTTGTTGTTGTTGTTGCTGCATCTGACCAAACCCTCCAGGCACAGGCACCTGTTGTACTCCTCCAAACCCTCCAGGCATCTGTTGTACTCCCCCAAACCCCGAACCCATCAAGTGTCCCTGCTGCATTCGAGCTCCCTGGGGATTCATCTGTGTTCCCCACTGTTGCTGCTGAGGTACAGCTCCACCCGACACTTGTTGGGGGGCTCCCCACTGAGGGACAGGTTGTTGGACCGGTTGTTGGACGTTGCCAAACATTTGAGGTTGCTGTTGATGCTGCATAAACTGTCCAGGTTGCCCAAAACCTCCACCCCAAGTTCCGGGCTGTCCGAAACCTCCACCAACAACACCAGGTTGTCCGAAACCTCCCGGTTGCGCTCCAGGAAATCTTTGCTGCTGTACTTGTGACCCTCCAAATCCTCCTTGGATTTGTCCTGGTTGTGGCTGTTGTGGATATCCAGGAGCCCCTCCTCCAAATTGTCCCATAGATCCACTCATGACTACCCCTTGTTGCTGGACTCCACCCATAAATGGGTTTGATTGAGACTGAGCAGCGATTCCACCACTTGGAAAAGACGTCTGACTAGAACTCGGTGAGACAAAAGGGTTCGTAGAGCCAGGGGAACTCCCAAAACTACCACTCCCCCCAAATGGTTGAGCTGATTGCTGGTCAGACTGATTTGGAGGTTCTTCCTTGAGTCGGAGAACTCTTAATGTACTGTCTAAGCTTGCCAACTCAGCGTATTTGTCTCCACTAGTGGTTGCACTTTGACCTGTTGATGGCTGTAGGGTTAGAGAGGAGGAAGTGGGAGAAATGAGACCAGATGCACCTGTAAATGCACCAAACTCGTCTGAAAGAGCAAGAATAAACAGATAACAGATGAAATATGACAAGAAAATATTACATATGAGATTTCCTCTGACCTGGTCTATTTTTGGATAAATTAAACTGTCCTGATTAGAGGGGTGACCTCATTTCAGGGGGTGAAGTTCTATAAATGTCCAAGTGTCCTTAATGTAAAGGTGTTCTCATTTCAAGGGGTTGGAATAAAGGGGTTCCACAGTATACAGAGGTGTCCTCATTTCAGGGGGTTGGAATAGAGAGGTTCCATTGTATACAGAGGTGTCCTCATTTCAGGGTGTTGGAATAGCGGATTCCACTGTATACAGAGGTGTCCTCATTTCAGGGGGCTGGAATAGAGGGGTTCCACTGTATATAGAGGTGTCCTCACTTGGAATAGAGAGGTTCCATTGTATACAGAGGTGTCCTCATTTCAGGGAGTTGGAATAGAGAGGTTCTGCTACATTAATACATAATCTGTGCCTACTGTAACATGCACCACATATTATTATGACATGCTATATCATGTGACCTCAAATATAATTATTATCCCAGAGAATCTAGATAGAGATAGTATAGATGTTAAGAAGATAGAGGACACCATAATACCATGATTGCACACAGTGTGGAGTCTAATCAACATGGCTTTTAGCTAGAGACAACCTGATGGGAGGCCATTATACAACAATCCAAATCTAGACTAAAATTGAGAGCTACTTTAGAACTGATCATTGTGGGCAGAATCATGGCTAGACACATGTACTGCATATAAAACTCCTCACTGCCAACTCACCTGGTTTAGCTGAGCCATTGGAAGCAGGTAACAAAGGAGCTCCACCCATTCCAACCATGACTTGGACAGCTCCAGCAGGTTTCTTTGGTGCTAGAGGATAAAATTAACATAAAAGGTTATGATAGAATAAGTTAAAAGGTATAAACTTCTACTTGTATGACATGAGACATTCGGCAATAATTCTTATTTACTCTAGTTATTGGCAGAGACACTGCATCCATCATACTTTTTCCTTTCTCACTAAGTCTCTCTCTCTCTCTCTCTCTCTCTCTCTCTCTCTCTCTCTCTCTCTCTCTCTCTCTCTCCACCAATTTAACCTTTAACTACCAAAAGGGTCGGTCCCCACAATCCTCTCTTTCCCCCACCCACAACCCCACCCCTTACCGAAAGGGTCCCCACCTAGATCACCAAGAAGGTCCACTTTTGGTTGCGGGTTAGAAGAAGGTGAAGGTGTGGTGGAAGTGGTAGTCGCTGTTGGGGCGGCACAGGACTGGATGACAGTCTGAGGTGCAGTGCTGTTAGCATGAGGTCTTGCAGTGGTTGCCTGTGTGTGTGTGTGTGTGTGTGTGTGTGTGTGTGTGTGTGTGTGTGTGTGTGTGTGTGTGTGTGTGTGTGTGTGTGTGTGTGTGTGTGTGTGTGTGTGTGTGTGTGTGTGTGTGTGTGTGTGTGTGTGATGAGAATAATTGTATATAGTATCTATGAAATTTTTTTCAATCTTCGATTTCAACAAAATGTACCCTAGTCTATAAGCTGTATGAGTACCTTAGCTCTAACTCCTGGATTTTTGCTGGCCATCTCTCACTGTATTCCTAAATAAAACTTTAATTCCCCGTCTACCACATGTGTACCACATACGTACCCCCAAATATATACTATGAAATACTGAACTCCTTTCTCAAGGTGGTGGTATACCAAGGTGATTGATCAAGGGGAGTGTCTTCATCATATAGAAATATCAAAATGTAGCGTTCTCCCAATTCTATCTCATGAACTAGTCAACGAAGGAACCAAAAGGACTCCCGAGAAGATACATCCTAAAACACCACAGCTAAGGTAACTCACTGGGTTCTAAATAAACTATTACGGTCCAAGAGAAATGTGTGGTGTATTTCAGACCACTATCAGGAACTAATTGAGTGCACAGATGGACATTAGTATAACTATCTCTATCTATTGGTCCTATAGTACAAGAATGTGATGAATATCATTAAATTTACTACCATCACCTTAATTAATAAAGGATGGACAATAAAATGCTCATGAATATGCTTATTGTGTGCACCACGTAAGGAAAATGTTGTTTCGAGATTACTACTACTTTAACAGCTCTGGCTCCCATGTTTTATAGTGCTTCACTAGCTGATCAAAAGAAACTTTTATAATTGCCCTATCTCATATCTACTAGTGTCATTATGCATAGCTAGCTGTAAAGTAGAATATCTCTATTCTGGACACCTTGGGACAAAGGGGTGACTTCATTGGGTGAAGTTCTAATAGAGAGGTGTCCTCATTTCAGGGTGGGGGTGTCCTTATTTCAGTGGGTTAGAATAGAGGGGTTACACTATATACAGAGGTGTCCTTATTTCAGGGTGGGGGTGTCCTTATTTCAGGGTGGGGGTGTCCTTATTTCAGTGGGTTAGAATAGAGGGGTTACACTATATACAGAGATGTCCTTATTTCAGGGGGTTAGAATAGAGTGAGGAGTTCCACTATCTCATATTTAGTTAGAATAGAAGGGTTACACTATATACAAAGGTGTCCTTATTTCAGGGGGTTAGAATAGAGGGGTTTGTACTGGACAGGACAAATGACCTTTGACTTGCATTAGAAGTGAATGGTACAGAATTAGCCGAGAATGTGCTGGCTCAGATGACACATACCTAGAGAAACCTTATCTATAAATAGTGCTTAAGGTGAGTACTGGGAAGACCCCTCACTTAATAAGATACTGCACCCATCCACCCCCATCCCCCTCCATCCCCCCCATATCCCCCATCCACCCCCATAAACACCCCTTAACAAAACCCTGAGCTCCTATGACATGATGAACATTAAGTACCTTTGAGTTTGGAGGGGGGGGCTGAAGTTTTGGTTCAACTTTAGTCTGCTGGACGCTGGAAGATTCATTCTCCTTCTTCACTTCTGCAGGGGTCTTGTACCACTGCCTTCGCTCATACTTCGATATTAAAAACTGCCTGAATGCATGTTCTTCTTTCTTGTCTGGCTCCCTGTCTTTTGATGGATTCCAATTACCCATCCAAACCTTCCTTGACACCTAAAATACAACACATCATTCAAGTGAAAACCAGTAGTGGTTAGTGGTTCAGGAGAGAGAAATTTCTTACTGACCTAGCCCTAGCCCTAGACACCTCTGTATACAGTGGAACTCCTTTATTCCAATCCTCTGAAATGAGGGCAGCTCTGTATACAGCAGGACACCTCTGTATACAATGGAACTTCTCTATTCCAACCACTAAAATGAAGACACCTCTGTATTAAGGGCACTTGGATATGTCCCAAATAACAGCTTGTGTATTGACATTAAAACACTGAAATGATGTCACCCCTCAAACCAAGACACTTTAAAATGTCTCAAGGTGCCAGGAATAGAGAAGCTCTACTGCACTTCTAGAAGTCACTATCCAACAACCCCTCATTAAGGGAATCTTACCATGAAATATTAATTTTTAAATATGCCCAAACTACACACACAAGCTAATAAGTTGCATCATTTTCTGACCACTAGACCTTGTGTAACAGGAGCCAAAACCAACTGGAAGTAGATGATGGCCAATTAGACTATTAGGTGGGGAACCCCCTGCTGTGGTCTCCCCTGGTCTCATCAAATTGTCTGGTAGGAACTAAGTATGAGGTTGTTATTAAAATGGTGGCCATTATCAACTATCAAATAGGAAACTGAGATGGTATACCACACACACTGGAGATGCAGGTAAAACTAACTCATTCCTCTCTGAAAAATGAAGGTATACAACCCTCTAACGAAAACCCTTCACCCCTGAAATGAGGACATCCCTCCAAATCATGACACTTAATTGAATGATAAGTGCATGGGGTCATGCAGTGTGAGATGGCTGCGATTCGGGTAACCAAACCCTCTAAACTCACGTCATTTCCTCCTTCCTTGAGTTGTGCTATTTCTTTCTCTGAGAAATTAGTCATAGAGATGGATTTGACCCGGTGAGGAGGATTAATACCACGTCTAGAGGAAGGGAAGGAGGGAGGGAGGGAGAATTCACAGAGACAGGAGTCTCAAAGAACAATAGTAATAGTGATCTATATAGTCAATGCATACTAACTTATCTAGCTAGCTAGCTACAGAATCAGGCTGTGGTTACTGAAAAATAACTACTAGCATACAGATGTAATACACATAAACTCACAAAAAGCCACTGCACTGAACACATACAAATCCAGCAGTCGTCATGTCAGCATATGTAATCCCTCTCTGCCCGCATTCTAAACACTTCTTATTGTGCTCTAGCGAAGTTAGCTCACGGAGGGTTATGAGATTGAGTTCATCCTGCTTCTTCTTTCCAGCTGCCGCCATTTTTTATAAAGGAACAACTTACAAGAACCTACAGATAGGCTAAGCCTACTCTCTCTCAAATGGCTGCAGTACAAATGATGAGACGTACGTTGTCTAGCTAAGGCATCTACGCGCACGTGATATGAAGATAGGCGTGTGTGTGGTTGGTTAACTATTATTATTATCCTCGAACTTCGCTTCCTTTACGTGCATGCATGATGCAGTGCATGATATAATAATATAGTAGTTGAGATTGCCCAGCGACAGTGAACAGTAAGGTATATTCACGAGCTGTTCCGTGTGTGAGTCGATGGCACTTTTGATTGTTAGAGTTTTAAGTTGAGCAAGTAAGAATGTCTGAAGGCAGTTTGGTACGGAATCCAGGCTTTGAAGAGCTCGGTGAGTGGCTGCAGTATCTGGGTTTGCTACCAGCTGGTGAGGATACTGCTGACACACCCGTCCAAGAGAAGCTGAAGGATGGGATACTCCTGTGTCAGTTGGTAAATAAAATCAAACCTGGATCCATTGAAGATGTAAGATGTTACATATTTTTTAGCTAGCTAGCTAGATATAATTGTTTCTGTGTTTGCTGGACAAAGGTGACTGACCAGATTAATCTTGTTGCACTCTAGATCAAACCAAAACGTTCAAGTGGAGATGCAGAAGAAAATATTTTGAGGTTTCTTCAAGCATGTACCACTCTGGGGATAAAAAAGGTGAGATTTTACCCAGAAAGAGAGTTTTAACATGGAGAGATTTACTACATGGAGTGTGTAATACTGGTCACCCATGGGACATGCATATTTGTTGATAACCCTATGAAGGTGCATAATGGTCATCCATGGGACATGATAGATACTGCTGATAACCCCATGAAGGTGCATAATGGTCACTCATGGGACACAAAAGAGTTGTGGTGAGAAGGGTGTGTATTTAAAGGTGTCCCTCAAAGTAATAAGAAAACCAAAGCAAGAAAATTCTACAACTTCTTTATCTAAGAGTATGAACTTTCACTTTTTAATACAGCATCATACCTGTACCTCTAACTAGAGGCTCCACACATCAAAAACTAATGTTATTTTAGCCTGTAACGAAGAGTACTTTGTGCTACATGTGACTGAGTTTGTTGTCCGTAAAACAGCTGCAATTCTTGGTTAATTGGGTGTACCTATTTTGGTAATGATCCCTTCATTTGTTATTAGAGTCACGTTTCTATTAGATTCCATTGAAATGTAATGATGCACAGTGTGTTCTAGTAATAATAATGTTGAGATTACCCATTCTGTTGTTATAATGATCACCCATTCTGTTACATTGTGTTACACTGATTACCAATTGTGTTACACTGATTGCCCATTGTGTTACACTGATTGCCCACTGTGTTACACTGATTATCCACTGTATTACACTGATTGCTCATTATATTACACTGTTTCAATACATAACACTGGGGGGGGGGGGGGGGTGCTGGAATCTCTAATCTTCTGAAGAGGTGTCTTCATTGTTATCAACTTGGGACTATGAATTTCATATGTTTCTAGGGTGACCCTAGAACACATCTAGAGGCCTGGGTGTCTTTAGAACGAATCTAGAGATGTCCTGGGTGACCCTAGAATGAATTTAGAGGTGTCCTGGATCTAGAGGGTGACTCTAGGGCACATCTAGAGGTGTCCTGATGATTTATGTAGGATTCTGTAAGCTTGTAATCAAGGCTTAATTTGCTGTCTTGAAGCTGTATAAGGTGTTAAGTGGTGTAGTTTAGGACTAAATGTGAGTCTTCCCCCTGGGCCGTGACTAGATTGGGCTCAAGAGCCTCACTCTCTAGGAAGTCAATTTCAGTTATGTAATTTCTACTGCTGTACCTGTAAAAAGTTGTGTAAACCTGCTGTCTCTTAATGACTTTTGTCTGTGGTGACCCTTCTCAAACAAACTCTCCCCCTTAATGTCTAGTATCCTAGAACGTATTGAGTATTTCAGCGTGTAGGTAGTGTACACTAAAACCAATGTTGTGTGGTTCACCCACGTTGAAAAATAACTGTGTTTTGATAAACATTGGCTACTAGATTATTACCCAAAAATGGAGGCTTTTAGAAATCAGGGCTGTCAGGTGGCTTGTGGGCTCTAGGCCATTATGTTGACGGACCTAAAATAGACACCTGGGAGCTGGCTGACTTAAAGTACAGTAGCCATCAAAGGAGCTGTTTATTGACTGGTCATTTCATGGTTTTTAAACCCCAAAAGATCTAACCTCTGAAGGGTACTCAATGTGTACTGTTTAATGATAAGATGGCTAATGAAAAAACAATAAAAAAAACCCACCGAATCTCCCACCTGTAGATAAACTTTCAGGGACACACAAACACTAGTTATTAGATGTAGCATTTCCCAGACATTCTGGTACAAGAAACTGAGATATGAACACGAAAACATCCTGGGGCAGGCTGTGGTGAACAGGGTTTGCAGGTTAGCTGTGGAAAGGGATAGTAGTGAGCAGATAGCATCAGCCACTAATCTAAAATAGGCTTGTGGTTTCTTGGAACGAAGAAAGGACCTTGCCCTATAAAGGAGATTTTAATTGGATGTGTTGAGGAATGATTACTTATAGAGGAAGTGATAGTATTTCTCAATATTATGGTTGATATTACGTAATAGTGGTGTGGTAGGTTAATGAGGGGAGGGGAGGAGGGGAAGGAGAGTGGGAGGAGGTAGAGAGGGGAGGGGAAGGAGGGAGAGGTGAGGGTTATATTTTTTCATGATGTATGAATTAATTGCAGTATGGCGTGTAACAAAGAGTTATAGTTTCTCTAAGTTTTATTTATATCTTTGTTCTCTCTGTTAGATCTTCAGACCTGCTGACTTGCTGGATAAAGGAAGGAACTTGAGCAATGTCCTGGTCACCTTGCAATTGCTCTACAACAGAGCTGCTGGTAATGGATGTTATTTCTAATTTACCCATTAAATTCCTACATCTCCTGAGTGATCGTCCATCTCTTCCCAACACAATATCCTCTTCTTGTTCCCAGAATGCCCTTATTCACACTCCACAATTATTCCCCCTCCCCCCACAATTGTTGTGAATCCCCCTTCCCCCCACAATTGTCTTGAATCCCCCTCCCCCCACAATTATCTTGAATCCCCCCTCCCCCCACAATTGTCTTGAATCCCCCCACAATTGTCTTGAATCCCCCCTCCCCCCACAATTGTCTTGAATCTCCCCTCTCCCCACAATTATCTTGAATCTCCCCTCCCCCCACAATTGTCTTGAATCCCCCCTCCCCCCACAATTGTCTTGAATCTCCCTGCTATGCCATTCACATGAATAATTTAACCCTGATTACACCTGTCACTTCATTGCATATCCTTCACTATTATGGCTTCTGCTTGACTTATGGATGGCCTCTCTGATGCTGATTATGTACACTTTCCCATGTTGTGTGTGTGGGGGAGAGTATGATGTGTGTGTTCTCTGACTAATCTATATATAGAGGCTGTCCTATAGTGGAACCTCTCTATAAAGGACTGATTAGGACAATATAGAGGCCGTCCTATAGTGGAACCTCTCTGATTAGGACAATATATATAGAGCTGTCCTATAGTGGAACCTCTCTATAAAGGACAGATTAGGACAATATAGAGGCTGTCGTATAGTGGAACCTCTCTATAAAGGACAGATTAGGACAATATAGAGGCTGTCGTATAGTGGAACCTCTCTATAAAGGACAGATTAGGACAATATAGAGGCTGTCCTACAGTGTAACATCTCTATAAAAGACACCTTGAAGAAGTGTTTCTCACACGCAGTAGTTACTTGGTGGTAATTCTTTGTATTAATACAGATCTTGGAATGGGTTTGAGAGTCCGAAAGAAGAGCCCCGTCTTGCAGACTGAGAATGGGGTCTCTCCTGGGGACAGTAGTGGAATAGACGAGGAGGGAGAAGAGGATGAGGTGAAGTTGTATGCGAGAGCCGTCTATGCCTTCAATGGGACCAATGACGATGAGGTAGGTTTTAACTATCAGGTGTCTTCTGGGTGTGGTCTGGATAGTGCTCTCTGGGGAGCTTGTGGGTGTAGGTACCATTAAATGGAATATCCCTTACCCTCACCCCTTTACCTAAAGACATCTCTCTTGTGTTTACCCTTCAGAGAAGCATTGTTGTGTTATGTGCATAAACATTCTTTTTTCATAGCTTCATTTCGTTAAAGGGGATTTGATCACGGTCACTAATATTGTGGATGGTGGTTGGTGGGAGGGGCTTTGTAATGGGAAGGTCGGATGGTTTCCCGGGAGTTATGTGGAAGAAATACCCAGAGGTAAGGATTCTGTAACAATTGTGATTACATCTTACCATATCTCCCTTCCCCTCTCACTCCTTCCCCTCCCCTCTCCCTCCTCCCCCTCCTCTCTCTCCTCTCCTCCCCCTCCTCTCTCTCCTCTCCTCTCCTCTCCTCCCCCTCCTCTCTCTCCTCTCCCTCCTCCCCCTCCCTCTCCCTCCTCCCCCTCCCTCTCCCTCCTCCCCTCTCCCTCCTCCCCTCTCCCTCCTCCCCTCTCCCTCCTCTCCCTCTCCCTCCTCCCCCTCTCCCTCCTCCCCCTCTCCCTCCTCCCCCTCTCCCTCCTCCCCCTCTCCCTCCTCCCCCTCTCCCTCCTTCCCCTCTCCCTCCTTCCCCTCTCCCTCCTTCCCCTCTCCCTCCTTCCCCTCTCCCTCCTTCCCCTCTCCCTCCTTCCCCTCTCCCTCCTTCCCCTCTCCCTCCTTCCCCTCTCCCTCCTTCCCCTCTCCCTCCTTCCCCTCTCCCTCCTTCCCCTCTCCCTCCTTCCCCTCTCCCTCCTTCCCCTCTCCCTCCTTCCCCTCTCCCTCCTTCCCCTCTCCCTCCTTCCCCTCTCCCTCCTTCCCCTCTCCCTCCTTCCCCTCTCCCTCCTTCCCCTCTCCCTCCTTCCCCTCTCCCTCCTTCCCCTCTCCCTCCTTCCCCTCTCCCTCCTTCCCCTCTCCCTCCTTCTCCTCCCCCTCTCTCCTCCTCCCTAAGATGCAGGTATGGGAGCCGTGGGTGGGGAGGAGGATGCTCATCACTACTATAAACTAGTAATACAGGATATACTAGAATCAGAAAGGAGTTATTTCCAAGACCTGAATGTATGTCTGTAGAATATATTACACACACACAACCTGTTTGTTGTTGTAAACTTGTGGATCTTTCCATAAAAGAAGAAAGTATGAAAACACAGCTTACCTTCCCCTGGGTACTGGTCTAAGAGATGAAAACACAGCTCACCTTCCCCTGGGTACTGGTCTAAGAGATGAAAACACAGCTTACCTTCCCCTGGGTACTGGTCTAAGAGATGAAAACACAGTTCACCTTCCCCTGGGTACTGAGAGTGGTAGGCCACCCACAGTTTTGGAACTGTTTGTGAGAAGATTTGACTTTTTAAAGATGTGCACTTACACTATTAAAATAATTAGGACACTCTAAAAATTAATTAAGACACTCTAAGATAATTAGGACGCCTTTAAAGACACCTTTAAATAATTAGGACACACCCTTAAATAATTAGGACACCTTTAAAGACACCTTTAAATAATTAAATAATTAGGACATACCCTTAAATAATTAGGACACCCTTAAATAGTTAGGACACACCCTTAAATAATTAGGACACCCTTGGAGTTTAGTCCAAGGATTAATGGATGCTCTTATTTTTATTTGAGCAGGCTCTGCTGTCAAACTACCTCCTTCCTCTCAGGACAACTAGTGTGTAAGGAAGTAACAGTATAGTAAAGGTTCCTCCCTCTAGACACTGTGTGCTCTGTCTCTGTGCTACAGAGGAAGGGTGCATAGGATTATTTGTTTGTTTGTTTGTTTGTTTGTTTGTTTGTGTGTGTTGAAAGGGGTTGTATTGTGAATCTCACTCCAGACTTCAGTTATCCGGTTGTTCTAACTCCAATTTGATGAAAGTTAATAATATTCATTGCCCAATTTGCTATGCATTAAATAGAATAAAACCCTTGCTTCCATTCAAAATGTATTGCTTCACATATTTATACAGGCTAGTACCATTCCCATAGGGTCTGTATAACTGAGGGTATATTATACAGACTAGTACTGGTCCCATAGGGTCTGTATAACTGAGGTTCCACTGTATATTATACAGACTAGTGCCAATCCCATAGGGTCTGTATAACTGAGGGTCCACTGTACTCCTATGTGATGAGACTCGAATATGTACTTGAAAATTCCTCTGATCCTCTATAATAGTATCTCATTGAAACCCTTTCCTAGAGAATTCATGTAGTTTCTGTTTTCCATAGAGTATCTCCGAAGGAAGTGAGTCAGCTGACTGGAAACCTTCCAGAACTCACAAACTGGCAGCGTTCATTTTTACAGAAAATTGAAGACTGTTCAAGGTAATATAAACAAAGTTAATGTGTCTATAGAGGGGGGAGGGGGAGGGGCACCCACTGAAAATCCCCCCCCCCCCTTCCTCAAATGTGTTCTGATGTTCTTGTTGTACTGTTCACAATCATGGATGCCTCTATTGTTACTAGACTCCCAGTTCCCCAGCAGACAATGGGTGCTGTCTTCATGAAGTGTATACAGGAGGTTAGTGAGGACAATCATGGGGTTTGACTGAGGTGTGTACACTGCAATGATGTGTGTTGTGTGCAGATGAAGAGTCTATATACCACTTACTGTGCCAATCACCCGAAGGCTGTTGCTGTTCTAACAGAAAACTCGTAAGTGTGTGGAGACTAGGTTCATTATTGAGTAATTCACACTCTGTTTGTCTGTTCTGTCTGTCTGTTTGTCTGTTCTGTCTGTCTGTTTTGTCTGTCTGTTCTGTCTATCTGTCTGTTCTGTCTGTCTGTCTGTCTGTTCTGTCTCTCTATCTGTTCTGTCTGTCTGTTCTGTAGAGATAAGTTGTCAGCATTCATGGAATCAAAAGGTGCAGTGAGTCCAGGGATGTTAACCCTCACTTCTAACCTTAGCAAGGTAAGGACCCACTTCACATCTCAGTACCCATAAAAGAAAGTTCTTTCCAGTCTTGTGAACCAACAAGCTAATTCTAGTGGGAGGTGTGTGAGCAGGGAGTAGGGAGGTGCGTGGGCAGGGAGTGGGTGTGGTGAGTGGAGAGTGGGAGATGTGTGTGAGGTATAATGGTATTAGGCATAAGATGTACATTTCTCCTATGAGAGTTCATTTTTATATTTTACCCTTTACCAACTTTAACCTGTGATACAAGGCTACAATAACCTTTCTCTTTCCTTCTCTCTCCCTCTCCTCTCCCTCTCCTCTCCCCCCTCCCCCTCTCTCACATGTCTCACTCTTTCTCTCTGTTTACTTAGCCCTTCAGACGTCTTGAAAAGTATGTGGTTTTACTGAAAGAATTACAACGACAACTAATCGTAAGATATTTCATAGTGTAGTGGAGCCCACACCATTCCGACCCTCTAAACTATATTCAGATAGCTTCTCCATTTAATAGCCCACACCATTCCAACCCTCTAAACTATATTCAGATAGCTTCTCCATTTAATAGCCCACACCATTCCAACCCTCTAAACTATATTCAGATAGCTTCTCCATTTAATAGCCCACACCATTCCAACCCTCTAAACTATATTCAGATAGCTTCTCCATTTAATAGCCCACACCATTCCGACCCTCTAAACTATATTCAGATAGCTTCTCCATTTAATAGCCCACACCATTCCAACCCTCTAAACTATATTCAGATAGCTTCTCCATTTAATAGCCCACACCATTCCAACCCTCTAAATTATATTCAGATGGCCTCTCCATACACCATTCCAACCCTCTAAATTATATTCAGATGGCCTCTCCATTTAATAGCCCACACCATTCCAACCCTCTAAATTATATTCAGATGGCCTCTCCATTTAATAGCCCACACCATTCCAACCCTCTAAACTATATTCAGATGGCCTCTCCATTTAATAGCCCACACCATTCCAACCCTCTAAATTATATTCAGATTTAATAGCCCACACCATTCCAACCCTCTAAATTATATTCAGATGGCCTCTCTATCTAATTTTTTAAGGTGTCTCTAGAATAGAGGCTCTGTTACACAAGTGAGACATGAATCCAGTGTGTATATAGGCACATTTTAGATTAATACTGGTTCATAATGGTTCTTTTTTGTCTGCAGGAGGGACATTCTGATGCAGATAATGTGCAGGCCTCTATAACTGCATACAAGGATGTATTGGTAAGTGTAACTTGATGTAACCTAGTGTAACTTGATGTAACCTGGTGTAACCTAGTGTAACTTGATGTAACCTGATGTGTGTAACTTGGTATAACTTGCTATTATAACTTGGAGATACTTAGCACCAAAAATTGTGACATCTCCACACGAGAAGGAAGGTGGCCATGTTTGTCCCTTCTGAAGTTTTGATGGGAGCTCTGGTAATGTAATTATGCTGTGTGTTATATACAGGCTAGTACTCAGGAAATCCGGAAGAGAAAAGAGATGGAACATGAAATGTTGTCTAATCCAGTGAAAGGCTTTGATGGAAATGTAATTGTGATAGCATACATGCAATAGAGATGTTTGATGCAACCAGTAGGTGCCAGTTGGCTGTTATACAGAGGTAGCCTGCTTATACAGTGGAACCTGTATATAGTGGTCACCATTGGGACACAACTAGTTGGCTGTTATACAGAGATGACCTGCTTATACAGTGGAACCTGTATATAGTGGTCACCCTTGAGACACAACCAGTTGGCTGGTGGTCTGCTTATACAGTGGAACCTGTATATAGTGGTCACCCTTGGGACACTAGCTATATTTTATAACAGAGTTACTTTTGATCAATATTATTCTCCTTTTCACATCTTTTCAGTGTCTCAATGAACTGGGTGAGTGTAAGTGTGTTATCCCAGCTCATCAGGCTCTGAATTCAGAGGTATATGCAGTCATATACTCACTCATTACCCCACCAAATGAGTCATTGTTATGTAGGAAATAGACGAAGTGTTTTTTCTTGTGTTCCCAAGTTCATTCATCATTTTGGCAGTTGGCCCAAGCTTAAGTGGCTATGAAATTAAGGTATTCAAAAGCAGTTTGTATAATTAGAGTGAAATTATTTTATAATCTTTACAATTTCAAATTGAAATAATTTCACAATGTTTAGAATGTGTTTTTTTGTATAATTAGAACAATTTTGTTTTGAGTGCTGTATCATTGAAGAAGAGTCACCACTCTGAGCAGTGGCCATGGCCCGTGGAGCTCCAGCACAACAAGGAAATTATACATGCTTCCCTCTCCACTGAGGCTAACCAGCGGCAGCTGATTGATGCTGTCCTGGACAGGTCTGAAGGTGTACGGACTCCTACAACACCCAGAGTGAGTCTAGCATGTTGGTGTCTGTTCCATCCCAATCTTCTCTTGCCCCATTCCATTCTAACCCACTTTGTTCCATATTCATTCCACTTTATTCCATTCCAACCCACTCTGTTCCATACTCATTCCACTTTATTCCATTCCATAGTTCTTAGGTGATTTAATGCTCTAAATTTCATTCCTGTTCTCTATTCTGTACAGGCTCAACATGGGGTTAGTGCCATAATGGGGTCCAAGGGTTTATCTCGTGCAGACTCAGCACAGATATTTCGGACAGCCTACCCAACACGTACAACCCGTCAGTCCTCGGTCAATATTCAACGTCCCCACCATTGGGGGTTCAAATCCATTCGGCCCGTCCCACCCCTCAAGACCCAAGAGCTAATGGCTCTCAGGGAGGTAAGCCCCTGTAATTACCATCCTCTCAGATAATTATAAGTATGTTTCACTGTCAGAGAAACAGAAGCCCAAAAGCTGCCAAAAAGTTCAACTATTCCAATGTTAAAAAAAGTGAGTGGTTACTATAACTCCCTTCTCCTTATGGGGAGGTCAGAGGTCAGTACCTCTGAATAATGATTCAGAGATAACTGATTGACCTCTAAAGAATATCCTTATTGAAGAAATCAGTGAAACCGATGAATAATGATTCAGATACTCCCGGAGGTCAGTGGAACCTCTGAATAATGATTCAGACATACCCTCTGTTGAGGCTGTCCTTTAGAAGCTTAGAAGGGGTGGGAGGGGTGAGGGGTGGGGGGAGGGTGGGGAGAGAACTTCAGGGTCCTCTTTAGTACAGACTGGGCATTTTACGGCCATGGACCACATTTGACCTGTTGGCTGTCCCCCCCCCCCCCCCCCACCTGGCCCACCTGAGATAAGGTAAATATCAAAACATAGCCCTCCATTTATGCTGTGCACGCAGTATGGCCAGTATGGCTGCACTGCTTTTGTTTTGTAAAGATTGCTGTTTTTATTTACATAGCAAAGCACTTGCATAGTAGCAGCTAACCACAAGTTTGATGCTTTTTACAGTGGCACTGTTTCATACAGAGAGGAGGGGGGGGGGCCTTCTGATGCCCACTTTTACTTGTGGTCAGACTCCATAGCATGTAGCTACAAAAATTATGGGTGTGGTCATTTAAAGTGGGTGTGGTCAGCAAAATTTTTCTAGTGCACTTGGTGTGCCATCTATTTCCCCTCCCAAACAATATGAAACCCTGAGTGAGAGAAATTAAGTTCAGGTTATTGTTGGTATGGCTCTCCAACATAACTCAGTGGCCCTTAATTTACAAGCTCTAGCATCACAGTGTTATGGGGGGGGGGGGTTGGTTTCAGGGTCCTCTCTAGCATCATAGTGTTATGTCACTACACATAGAGAGAGGATCTAAACACATGGAAGAACTGCTGGCAATGGCTACTAATCTGAAGGTACCTGTTGAGAACAAAGTTGGAGATAATGCCATATTAAGAGTGGTTGAGGCGTACTGCATGGGTGGAAGAGGAGGAGGTGCCATACGTAAGTATGGGTAAACAGAAGGAACATACCATGAGTTAATATGAAGTATGGAAACCTCATTTTGGAACATTTGTGGGCCTTTACTTGAAGTTCTATTGTAGAGGTTTCTGTTGTGTTATCATAAAACCTAATCTATTAGAAACTGGTTCATTTAATCAGTGGGAATGTGTAATAGGGGAAAACATGAAACCTTGCTGAACGGTGAAATACAAGCTGGCTGACATGTTTCCACCTCTAAAACAAGCCATTTATACTGAGGTGACCTCTGTTGTTACATTATTATTATGTGTGTATCCATCATTAAACTTGATGCAGAGGTGCAGTGTTTATAAATATACCAACAGTGAAAAGGACAGGTTTTTAGCGAAACAGTGAAAAAACGGCGAAAAGGACATTTTTTAGTGAGGGGTAGTATTCCACTTGATGTTAGGATTGCAAGATCTTGTGCAATGCTTCATGGATTATGAAAATGAAGTCAGCTCTCAAAGAAGCCACCTGTTTTACTCCCTATCATAGCTATTAGCTTTGGCCTACCTGAGATGTAGCAGTGTCTGGTGTAGACGTAGTGTGTCCCCTTTTTGTACATTTTTGTAAAAACTTCATTTGCGGTGGACACAGGTGAGCTGTGTTTGTGGTTCCTGTATCCCCCCTGGTTTCTACTGAATCAACAACAAAAAACATTCTTTAGCTGGGGATAAGAGTCTTTAATGACCCATTAACGGGACTTCCCACTGTATTGATCGATGATAGGTGTGGTAGTAGTCCCTCACACTACATTGTATTGATAGATAGGGGTGGGTTAGGAACCCTCTCCCACTGCATTAATGATAGGGATGGGATAGGAGCCCCTCCCACTGCATTGTTGATAGGGTGGGATAGGAGCCCCTCCCACTGTATTGATGATAGGGTGGGATAGGAGGAGGAGTCTTTCCCACTGCATTAAGAGTGATACAACCTTTGGCCACTTCTGCATGCATCCTATGCAATCTAGCCCCATAATGAGTTAAGGATGGTCTCTCTGTAAGCTGCTTTCATCTTCAGTGGAAACCAGGGAGCTCTTTGATAAAGCTTCTAAACACTGCACCTTTCAATTGGTTATAGTTTCACACATCATTAGGAATAATAATTTTATCATTTCTTTCTCAGATTCTGATAAACCTGTGACCTATATCAGTCGTAACCCTTCATTCACTGGTGTTCGAAGCCACACCTTTACAGCAGAACCAGATGATAGTGACATTGATAAGAAAGTAGCCCAAACAAAAAGTTTAACACTTCCTGGAAATGACAGACATAAGGGTTCTGATTCTCTGAAGAATTTCAGCAGACCCCCTAATCCCAATCTACCAGGATACCCTTATCGGGCCCCTTCACCGATATATCTAGCGGATTCTGGAAGTGACCAACAACAAAGCCGAAGAGGGCAGGTAGCTTTCTCATCAGGAGGGAAGTCAGTTGGCTCCAAACGTTCACTGTTCCGTAGGAGAGCTGAGAGTGTCGATAACTCTCGGAATAGACACAAAGTCTAGTTCTCAGACACTGCAAGTAATTGGATTCTCAGTACCACCCACCACCTACCCATCCATCCTAGTTGCTGTTGTTGTTGTTGTTTAGAGAGCATGTGACATTATCACTCACCAGACATTATTTCTCTCTAATAGTGTATCATGTAACTCTGTATCACTTCATTGGCCCATTCTTGTACTTATTAAATATTGCTGTGCACACTGGTATATTACTATCCCCACTCTTGTATATAAATTAAATATTGCTGTGCATACCAGTATATTACTATCTCAAGTCATTACTAAGTAGTAACCATTAAGGCTCTTTCTCCCCATCACATGCATGTAACATATTCAGATTACATCAATATGTACTATTGTACGTGTATCTAGCCCTACATAGCCCATAGCAATGGTACAATTGACAATGATGTAATCTGTAAAATGAGCCAAACATAGTGGAATCTATATACTCCATGCAAATTGCCCTATTGTATATGTTGATTATATTTGTAGCCTTCACCATAAGCTGTGGTGATTCCAAAGGGAGAGAATCCAGGAATGTGGTGGCCTTGTTGGAGGACAGAGTGGTCAAACTGGCAGTGGTAGGTTAACTATAGAATTAACCCCCTCTTCCCCCTATAAAGAACACGCCTTGCATGCATGGTGGCATAAGTATAATTAACCCCCTCTTCCCTCTATATAAACTTGCACAAGTAAACAGACTTATTAGCAATACACAAACAGATTCACTTAGTAATATTTGAAAAAAGTGATTGAGAATACAGTAGAAAATCTGGTTTGTCCTTGAGAGGGCAAATGGAAGAAGTTCCACTGAGTAATTATAGTGAACCTGCCTTTTAAACTACTGAATTGAATAGATACAGTGAATCCCATGATGACCATGCCTACTTCCCCTTCACAGATACTAGATCAGGTTCAAGAGACCCTTCAGTTGGAACCAAAAGCCCGGGAAGAGCTTGAAAATAGACTAAAACATCTACTGTGAGAGAATCAAGGCATACATGACTACCAATAGGATTGTGTGATGAATTTTATTTATTTTTTTAAACAAGGAATGTCTGTTTAGCACAACACTCCTGTTTCAGTCTATATTTTAACCCTGTAGCTATAGAATATGAATCAGTTTTAACCCCTTAGTACCAACAAGTAGCTACATAATAATATTATTATTTATTATGATAAGCTGTGACTTTTATAACATTTTCAAAAAGTGATAATATTTAAACAGAGATAGAGCGAAATTACCTGTGTCTGGCTAAAAACCATCGATGAAATCCTCTAAAAACTGGTTGTCTCCCTCAACACTTGCCTGATTAGTCCTGAGTTGTGATTGTGTTCCAATCTCAAACCAATTGTTAGAGTTTGCATGTGGTTCCACAGTTGCCCCCAAGACATGAGGTGTGGCAACTGTAGCTCTTAACATGCGTGGGGAGCGCTGGAACACAGCATCAAATGAAACAGGTCGAGAACTTGATTTTGTAGGTAACCTTGAGGGAGAACTGGGTGAATGATGCCAAGCTGTGGTATTAGATTTAGAACCTCTATCATTAGAAATCAGAGGAGATTGTGATAAATTAGATAACTGATCTTTAGATGGGGAGGAGTCTACATCTGCTAGATTCGTACTCTTCAGTTTATACGGAGACTTTGTTAACAGTGATTCTTGATTATTGTAGACATCTTTACCTTCAACACTAATGGATTTAGGACTCACATGTATCCTAAATACACTGTCACATGACTTTGACGTACTGTCAAATGATCTTGACAAATCATCACATAGATACCTCAATGAACTATCACGTGATCTTGTTGAACTGTTGTGTGACAAGACTAATGACAAATCAGAAGAAGCTGGTGGTGCTTTCTTCTCCAAGGAAGAACATAGTTTTCCATCATTGGGTGAAAATGACTGCTGAACAAAGGCCTGAGGTGTGAGGTTTCCCTCTGTATAGCCTGGAGACACGGATCTTGTCTCAGCATCACTTGGACTCAGCTTAGAGAAACCTGATGCTGTGAAGTATATTGAACCTGAGTCTTGAGAGAGATGTTCCAGGTAATCATTACTCTGTAACAGTTCTTCTGGTGGTAAGTTGTGCACTTTTGATTCAGTGAGGGCTCTCCTAACTTGGATATCACTAGGATCCACTAGTTTACTAGAACGTCTTCGATTAGGAAAGTCCATGTTACTTTCAACCTCCAGATCACATAATTCTGTACTATGATCATTGAGACAAACAGTAACACTATCACCAGCTGGAGATGACCCCAAATGACCTTGTTCATCCTTAAGCATATCTATCTCCCTATTCCCATTCTCAGTACCAGTCTGATCCTGGGAATCAGAGATGAGCAGATATGGTACAACACCAGCATCAGAAAAACTAGATGCTTCTTCAGTGTTTTCGGAGGATACAAATAATCCTGCACCGGCTGGACTTGTTTCTCGTACTCTCCTGGCATTCTGGCCACTGTAATGTGCTAAATTATGTTCCGTGTCTCTTAACTGCATCTTAGAAGAATCAGAGTTCTGTCTGTAAGGACTGTATCCCTCTATCGGGTGTCGTTCTTGGTAGGAGGAGCCAGAGGGAGGGGTGGGTGTTGGGGATACGTCCTCGGAGCAGGCCTGTGTCACAAGGGGGAGATTACTGTTTGTGCTTGGATATTGTGTCGATGCCTCCTGATCTGCGATATCGAATTTTGATTGGTCCCTGAGTTTTTCCTGCCTGCCTAATCTCAAACTAGATATACGCTGAAATTCTTTGCCTGTTGATTCCGAGGAAGCGTCGTAATGCAGCTGCTCGTGAGATGAACTTCTGACACTATCAGGAAGTAGCTTGATAGGATAACTACCTGCAATGTGATTAGAGCGTAATCGAAAGCTCCCAATGCCAAAGTCATCCAAGTCTCCGTTTATCCCTCCATCCAGACCTGCTTCCCTGTCATAGCCCTCCAACCCTTCCCCCTGTGACACAACCCTGTCTACATGCTGCCTGGAGGTGGGGACTGGAATTCCAATATGAAAGTTCTCGTGGTCCACAGCTACTATGGATGACAAAGTAGTGGGTGGGGTCAGGGAAGTCGTAGTAAGACTAGAATCTTGTGAGGAGGCATTCATTCCAGTGAGACTCCTCCTCCTATCTGGAGGTGTGGTGTTAAGGAGGCTGGTGGTGTCTATGGGTTGGGAGGAGGCAATAAAGGAAGATCTGAGATTTGGTGGATTCTGATTCGATTTGGTGGAGAGAAAACTGGAAAGAAAAATTTTCATATTACAGAGCCTGTTGTAGCTAATTTTAGAGGCATGGTCATTTCTTATAAATAGATATTATTAATTAAATGGATAGACATCATTGCTGCTGATTAACTCTCAACTTACAAGTCTTTGATCAACTCATCCAGTAGGTATTTCAGGTTAGGTAAAGTTTTCTTCAGCATTCCTCTTGATCCTCCGTATCCACAGTGCTGCCGAATCTGGAGAAAGGTCGAGAATTAGATCCCTTATTGAGGGGAAGGAGATTCCATCCCATACTTAGACTACTCCCTCACCTGTCCTATGTCTTTGTTGAGTAAGTGTAATCCATACAAGAACAATGCCTTTTCACTGCCTCTCAGGAACAAAGGAAATCTGTAGAAATGCATTAGACATAGAAAAGTTGAGCACACAAACATTCACTACAGTGATACCATTTCAGCTTAGCCACAGCATTCTCACTGTTTCCTCACAATGTCTAGTCCAGCATTCTACATATTTAAATGTCTCAGTATTCTATTCCTCTCAATGTCTAGTCCAGCATTCTACATATTTAAATGTCTCAGTAGTTCTATTCCTCTCAATGTTTAGTCCAGCATTCTACATATTTAAATGTCTCAGTATTCTATTCCTCTCAATGTCTAGTCCAGCATTCTACATATTTAAATGTCTCAGTAGTTCTATTCCTCTCAATGTTTAGTCCAGCATTCTACATATTTAAATGTCTCAGTAGTTCTATTCCTCTCAATGTTTAGTCCAGCATTCTATTTCAGTAGTTCTATTCCTCTCAATGTCTAGTCCAGCATTCTATTTCAGTATTCTAATCCTCTCAATGTTTAGTCCAGCATTCTATTTCAGTATTCTAATCCTCTCAATGTTTAGTCCAGCATTCTATTTCAGTATTCTAATCCTCTCAATGTCTAGTCCAGCATTCTATTTCAGTAGTTCTATTCCTCTCAATGTCTAGTCCAGCATTCTATTTCAGTATTCTAATCCTCTCAATGTTTAGTCCAGCATTCTATTTCAGTATTCTAATCCTCTCAATGTTTAGTCCAGCATTCTAATCCTCTCAATGTTTAGTCCAGCATTCTATTTCAGTATTCTAATCCTCTCAATGTTTAGTCCAGCATTCTATTTCAATGTCTCAGTATTCTATTCCTCTCAATGTCTAGTCCAGCATTCTATTCCACACACTATTTCAATGTCTCAGTATTCTATTACAGTGCCTCCCCATCTCCCCTCAGTGTGTACATCATAGATTCTCATCCCTCACTCTTTTATTGTGTCAATGATAGCTTCCTCAGAGATGTGGTCACTTATGGTGGATCGAGAGCCATTTGGCTTGATTGGGTACTGGAGTGGAATGAAGAGAATCCTGCTAATATGGCTGACCAGATGAGCTGTATAGCCCAGAGCAACACCAAACTGATCCATGTTACTGTTCTCTGGGAAGAAGGTAAAAATAAACAGTGACTGGGGAATACACGGTTTACTCAAATATCTATTCATTATTTCTGTACATACTTGAATCAGCATAACAATATTAATTTTGGTTAAAATCAAACAAAAAAACAACAACACACATTCAGACTTCAGGTTGAAGGAATAATTTAAGGCAAGCAATGTTGGGCATTCACTTGCAATACTCATATTTAGCTAGTTGATTATGTGTGAGTTAACTTAAATACTCAATACTAACTCCTTCTAGGGTAATTGTACTATATACGCAAGTACTTGTGAGAGTCGATACTGCTATAGACCTGAAGGAGTATATACACAAGTACTGTGAGAGTCAGTACTACTAAAATTGACTTCTTCCTGGTAAGATTTTGAAACTAGTGTTTGTTAGAACTTACGGTCTAGCTGATCGGAATTAGGAAGGATGACATTACATATGGTAAATGCATCCTTCACTTCCTTGATGAAGAAGGTCTGGCTCAACTCGTAGATCATGTTTCTCTGTCGTAGGGTCTGACTTTTCCTAGCACGAACCAACATGTCCCTAAAGGAGATGTTAATAAGTAAAGCACATGTAGTTCTTAGCATAGAATATAGAGTTCCAAACCAATTTTAAACTCCACCCAGGAAACTCTGCCCCTAATTATTACTTGATTTGGGGGTGGGAAGAAGGGGAGGGATAGGAGGACACTCTGCCCCTAATTATTACTTGATTTAGGGGTGGGGGAAGGGGAGGGGCCACACTGCCCCTATTTGATTTGGGGGAGGGGGAGGAGGCCAACTCTCTGAAACTCTGCCCCTGCTTATTAAACAACACTTGCATTCGTTGATGGTGACCATGAAGGTCCACTTGGTATTGGGCAATTGCCTGCTTCAAATTCTCTTCTTTGTCTCTCAAGGATGAGTCAACAGAGTCTAATGTCTCCCTTTGCTTGGACAGGGACTCGCTCTCTGTGCATGCCAAGGACAACACCTCAAAAAATATTGGGTAAAGAGTACTTATTCTTACCTTCTTTCTCCAGTTTCTCTTCTCGCTTTATTTCTCTCTGAAGCAGAGCTATTCTCATTTTCAAGCTTTCTCTCTCCCTTTTTTTCCTGAAATAGTCTTCCTGTTCTTTCAGGTATTCCTGCACCTTGGACTTAGAGTTATTGGCCTTCAAAGTGGCCCCATTCAATACTTCCTGTCTGTTAAGGATCCTGTGAAACAAATGAGGATGTTCAGTAGACCTGTGCCCATTGAACAACTTCTACACAGCTAGTGCTATGATTTACAGTATAACTGAGGTTCTACTGTATATTACATAGACTAGTGCTGGTCCCATAGGGTTTGTATAACTGAGGTTCTACTGTATATTATACAGACTAGTGCCAGTCCCATAGGATCTGCATAACTGAAGTTCTACTGGCTTACCTCAGCAACACAACATTCACATACGAATCTAAAACCTGAAGAAGAAAAAAATATTATCATAGGTATACCTTATTTCATGTAATCATAGACTCTACCTCATTCCTTGGGACTTCTAGCAGACTATGAGGGGGGAGGAGGTCAGCAAGGGAGTGAATGATGGTTGGAGTGGCCTGCACCCCACCTACTTCAACTTCACTGTAATAGCCCTCAAACATGCCAAAGGTGACTGAGTTAGATGGATAACCAGAACCATCCTTATTCACCTACATAGAGGTAGTTGTCACATGGCATAGCCATCACAGCCAAGGTGAAAGAAAATAATCAAAAATATGCCTCTCACATTGATAACCAACATGATACTTAACCCAATAGATACAGCTATACCCAATTGACAGGGTTTAACAGGATTTCAGAATGACATGTTACTATAACTACATACACCCACACTGCATACCAGTGTTCACTGGTGCATGCATATTGGCTCTCTCTCTCTCTCCTATAACATTCGTGTTTCCATGCACACACACATACCATTGTTCCAAGATAAACAAGGTCAGAAAGATCAATAGTCTTCTCAAAGACCAGTAAACACTTCTTCTCCTCTTCCTTTCCTTTCTCTTCCTCTCTGCTGTCCACTTTCTCTATGCTTCTCACCTTCATGTTCCGCTCGTCAGAGGTTACAGGGGTGGGAAAAGGAGAGTGACCATCTTTTAATGACTCCACCCACAGCTTGAGTATAAATACTGTTATTGAAAAAAAATAATAAACTCTGATGATGGAGCTATATTTGTTAAATCACTATAGAGGGAACTAGAAATGACAGGCCAAAAACTATATGTCCTATAGAAGAAGTTAGATACTTGAATTCATTCAAAAAAAAGGTTACTTTTTCCAAAGTGTTTTTCTTCACTTACTGTGAATTCAGTAGTCAGTTCATGAAGTTTGGGAGTTAAAAAAAAAAACATAACAATTAAAAAAACAACAAAAAACAAACTTTTATGGTATAATAATTAGTCCATCACCTGATAAAGAGGAGTGTTTTCCAATCTCTATGTGGGTGAATTGGACCGATTCCCAAGAGGGGTTCTGAAGAAAATTAGAAGCAATAATTATACCCACAATACATGTATACCAACCAACCCGGATAATTAAAATAGAGTCTGTATACCCCAGCAGGCAAAACATCTTTGACCATAACCATGTGTAAAAACTGATGTCCCCCTTAATTAACAAACAACATTTTTGTCTAAACATGAAGTGAGCACACTTAGGCATGCATACCCAGGGCATATCCAGTTCAGACCATTAGAAATAAAAGGCAGGATTTGTTTACAATAGGCACTACCTAACACCAAGACATGAAGGACTCCAGGAAATGAATCCATTAATAAAATAAACAGTAAGAGTAGGAGCACTAGGCACAGATAGCACCAAGCCAATGAAATTGAAATTGCTCCATTAAGAAAAAAATAATAAAATTTAGTAACCATCCTTTTAATTTAATACCCATAAAAGCAGTCTCATTCAACACGATAACTGATAGCAATCTCAGTGTATACAAACACTATTAAATGTATTACAGTATTTCAGATAAAACTTACGTAGGTCTGAGAAATAGCATCACTTCGATAGAGAACTGTGCACAGCCAGTATATGAACAGTAAAAATAATAGAAGAGGCTGAGTGAGGACTGACCTTTGTCCATGTTGTAATGAGGATGTATGGTGAAGTATGCACTGATATTTAGAGGATCTGTTCTACAGTCCTCAAGCTCTGAGAGAAGGTTCCGGATAATTATACTCTTCACATGGCGCAGACGACGCTGAACAGAAAAAATAGCTCTGGTAATATAGACATGCAACAAGGAAGATGCAACATTGGTGTGCTTACTACTAGCCTACCTGCTGTGTCCTCAAGTATACGTGCTTAGCAACGGCTATCCTGCTGTAAGCACCTTTAGAAGACATCTTTGTGGCGCTTCTCTGCTCAAGTAAGGAGCAAATTAGCTAGCCATAAGTTTCATAAACTATCACAGAAAGACACTCGCTCTTCTAACGCTATATAATTAATATACATGCATGCGATGCACGACCTTTGTACAAAATTTCTTCGTTTAATTAGAAAATTTCTTATGACAAAAACAATAGCTGCTTGGATTGCTCAGGGGTGTAGGGTAACACCATGAGTGCACCATCAGCTCCCTTCTTTTCTGCCACAGCATTATATACAGTCTCATATGCCAAACAAAACCTTTCTAGTGAATTTTTCAATATTTGATCCCTCACTCGGCTGCTAGTCAAGAGCTTTGATTGACTCAATTGGAACTGGTCTGGAGCAGATATCAGAACTTTGAACTTCTCAGAGCACCCTTCAATTGACTTAAAGTCCTCCTCTGACAGCTTTTCATGAGAGACAGCATTGTAAAACCCTGAAATTCCTGAGTTACTAAGCAAAAATCCAAACTGCTCCACTACAACAGACTCCATGTGAGACTGTATCTGCATCTCTAAACTCTTCACATGCCCATCAGTAAACTCATACAATGATATAGTACTCTGGACCAAATAGAGGCAGTTGATGAGATAGATAGCTCTGTCCAGTCTACTCATTGAAGAAACCGATTCACTGCAGTACTGAATCATAGGATCAATGCACGAGCCAAGGATTAATTGTAAATCCCTGTTCTGGTTACTGTCAGTGAAGACTGTCATGTCCCTGGAAGAGAGAAGACTCTGAAGTAAAACTAGCAACTCGGAGGCCTTGGGAGTCGGTGAGAGATCAGGTAAAGGTGATTGAGTCTCTCCAAGGATCCTTGCTGTCTGTGCATTCAGAGTACTGAAGAACATCTTTGATTGGAGCTCACAGAGGTCAGAAACTGTTTTTACCAGTGGAGCAGTGGAATTGAGGTGATTCTGAAACACACCACAGTAATATCGTAAGAGATTCACCAATTGATAAGCTATTACTGCATTGGTCGTTGAGATAATCACTTGCTCTATTCGAACATGCAGTGGCCTACAAGCTCCTTCTGTTACCATACTCAGAATTGAAACAGTCTTTTCAGGATTGTGATCTAAGAGGAGCCCTAATATATGGTCATTCTCAGTGGCTATGGCCTGGTGGAGCCAACCTAACATGTCACTACAATAACGGACTGGGTCATGGGAATGGAGTTCGATTGGTCGTCCAGTGTTTCCCTCTCGGGTCAGAGCATCAATGAAGGATTGAACCAGAGCCATTCTTCTTGCTATGCTATATTCATCTATGCAGTATTGGAAAAGAATTGGACGATTTCGAAGCTCCGTTAAAGATTGACGTAAACTAGCGTTGATATTGGGGACTTCACCTGTCATTAAACGGCACTGATTCTGAGCCCAGTGGTAGAGTTGTTCATAGGCCGACTCCAAATGCATGGCCATTGACTCCATTATCTCTAATCCTGCTCGTTGTTTGCTCATATGCAGAAGAACCTTGCAATCTTCATGTATTTGCTTCACTCGATCCATGGCACTGAAGAAACCTCCATTAATCTCTGTATGTGAGGATCTAGTACTGCTCAGACCCTCTGGAGGTCCAGTTAACAGTTTCAACTGCTCAGGAGTGAGTTGGAATTTCTCTAAGAAAGTAGATGCAACTTTTGACTTCATGTCTAACAGTTTGCTCTTTGCTTGAAGCTGTGAAGTCTCTCTCAATAGGTCTGATGTTCTAGCTTTGGCACCAAATAATCTCCTCTGCATGTCATCACAACATGCCTTCATGTTACCTGCTTCCTCCTGTATACCTTTTACCTGCTGAACGAGCTCCTCCACGCAGTGGAGAAAATCTTCATTCAGTGACAAGCTTCTTTTTTCCAAGTCGCTACGAAGGTTTCTTCTAGCCTGGAGAGTGTTTTTGTCTAGGCAGTCTGATAGTACCTCTAGAGCTTCAAGTGTGTCTTTATCATTGTCTAAATCACTTTCGAGGATCTTGTGCAGCTTTCTTGAAAGAGGATTCGGAGTGACTGCAGCTGGTGCATCCGCCATGTTTCAGGTGGAAAAATTCGGTAAACGGTCATCACGCACATTGTTTCGGAAAGTCCCTAAATCTGGAGTGTAGTGATTTGTGAAGATTTTTTAGTAGATCTAGTAAGATTTGTACTAGGCTTCAGCTTTTAAAAATTAGATTGTGATGTCATCTCACATTGTGCCTCTCATGCATGTGAAAAATTCGTGCTATAACATCTCACTTATAAAAACAAAGCAGAGAAATAAGCTCAAAACTTCTTCAACTGTTGATGTCCTCCTAATGACTAGTGGGTCATTACCCTGTAATTGTGTTCCCCATGTGTAAAGCTGTTAAGTATGATAGAGTGCTGATTAATTATTATTATGAAAAAACAGGATCTGGGTTTTAGGGACGAAAATGGAATTAAAAACAGGATCTGGGTTTTAGGGAATTCTAGGGACAAAAATGGAATTTAGTTCAGGTGATCTGGACACACTGATGTCAAAAAATGATTCTCCCCACCATAAATAGATTGGATAGTAATGATCTTAGCTATACACGTCCAATTTTGATAAATGCCCCTCCTCCTCCACCATGGTTTGATTTTCTGGGTAGTATTCGTTTCACCTTTTGGGGACTCAGTCTAATATGATCTGGTGTAGAACTTGATGTGTGTCCATCCTAAAACAGCAACAATATTAATTATAACTAGACTAGAACTCCAGCTGTATTACAGTATAGTTATAGTTGAGGTCTGACATATGTCTAGTTCAAGCTGTCGCTACAACCTTGTGCAAAACTGCCTGAATTTCTCCATTTCAATGAACTAACCAGTGTCTCTTTATTTGTACAGCTAGTCGGTCATCTAGTTATAGCTAATCTTTCACCTTATGAGAAATGGAGTGCTGCATGGTAGTATCCTGTAATTTTTTCCTCATCTGGTCCATTTCTGCTTCAAGCACTTCTCTCCTCTCTCTCTCAAACAGCAACTTTGTTTCTAACTCATCAACAGACCTGGGAGCAGAAGAACTGTAGTTATCAATGGCGTAACTTGGAAGAAGGAGGCAAGAAGTGGGTGATAATTCTTGGGAAACATTTTTGGGTGGACACGTCTACTTAATTTGTTTAAAAAGATGTAACTAAAATTATGCCATTATAATTCTGTTTGTCTCAAATGGGGTGGGGGGCGCAGATCACAATCAAGGAGGCAATCCTCTGAAGTGAGGACACTCATCAGGAGACAGAGTTACACTAATAATAGACTCACCCACTACCTATAATAAGAGGAGAGTGCTACTCTAACCTTTGGTGGTCCACCTTGAGCAGCTCTATTTCTCTATCTTCAGGCAGTTCACCTCCAAGTTCCCTAAATCTGGTCTTGGCCACTTCTAGGGTGCTGTAAGCTTTCTCCATCCTCTCTCTTGCTCTCTCCAGGGAGATGGGTGGGGGGTAGTCAAGTTCTGCCTCCTCCCCCTCCCAATCTGCCGCTGGAGACTTGGGGGATAGGATTGCAATGCAACCAACATTAGCAAACCTGATTGCCACCTCACGAGGTCTTTCTCCTTTGGCATTTTCTAGGGTTACTACAGTGTTTGTATAAAGAATTGTGCTGTTATTAATTAAAACATAGAGGTATAGTACTAGGATTAGTTCTATTATTTGTCTTTTGTTATTGCTAATAGGATTTACAGTTCTAGCTAGTGATCCACACACTTACCATCAGCACCGTGATCCACAAGCCATTGGAGACATTCAACTTGACCATTCCCTGCAGCTACATACATATATAAACAACAACAATAAACAAATCATATGACTGTAATTAAACCTCTCTCTGAACTGATATTTGATTTGATCTCATGAAAAAAAAAAAAAAAAAAAAAAAAAAAAACAACTCCTTGTGACTGCAACAACAACAACAACAACAACAACAACAACAATATTGATCCCATACAGTAATAATCACTTGTTTAGCTAGCATTGTAACTAACTCACCTTTGTGGGCAGGGGTTGCACCTTGTTGATCTTTGTCATTGATTCCACAATGTCCCTCTTTTATGAGCATGCTCAGTAGCTGTACATTCCCTTCCCTAGCAGCAGTATGTGCAGGAAACTTACCCACTTTTATTGAAATTAATGTTTCAGCTATAATAAAAAGTTATAAGATTCAATAACTTACCATCTTTGTAGTCAAACACATCCGCCTCACTCTCAGCCAAATCCAGGAAATCTACACACTCCTGCTTATGAAACTGAACTGCAAGATCTTTAGGAGTAGAACCCTGTAATCATTTCATTGGATTGCAAGTAAAAACTGAACTGGTTATTTTCTTACATCATTATTTCTTGAAAGCACTACATCCATGGGTTGGTGCTTGTGATAAACCAATAGCCTGAGGCAATCTAGCTGGCCTTCACTAGCAGATAAGTGTGCTGGAGTGTTACCTTCCGAATCCTCTAAGTTTGGATCCAACTCTGACAATTTCACCAGCAACTATCGTAAAGATAACATCATTGATGACTTTCCTGTTCATGTAGCACACTTTGTGGAATTCCTCTATCCCAAACCCCAGAAATGAAGATACAATTTAGAATATGTTCCAAGTAACAGCTTGTGTATAGAATTTCACCACCCTCTAATCAGAACATGTCTGGAAACAGTCTCAGAGAGAAGCCTTTGTATGCCTTGTAACTCAGGTAGATTTGTCCAAAACTGAGTGACTGCTAAATCATTAACAACACTGACATAAGTGCCCCACCCACAGTTTTGTGCATGGGTAAGAATAACTCAAGATGTACTAGACTCTGTAACTGTGAGAGGTACCCCAATGATGTGCTATCTTGCCTGGAGTATTCCTATGCGACCATGGAATGCAGTATGATGGACAACGTTCCACCCTCTCTTGTCAGTCTCCTTCAAATCTACTCCAACTTTAATTAAAACTTGAAGGACACTGGTCTTCCCATGTATAGCAGCTAGATGTGCACAGTTATAGCCTGCATAGTCCAAGAGTAAGTCTATGTAAAAGGATACAGTGGAACCCCGAAACCTTAATTAAACTGTCTGATTAGAGGGGTGGCCTCATTTCAGGAGGTGAAATTCTATTAATACGTAAGCTGTTATCCTTAATGTCATTGTTTCAGGGGGGGAATTCCACTGTAATATGTATATCCATCAGTTAGAGTACCTCTCTTGTCTTTCAATGATAGATCAATGCCACTCCCCCAGAGAATCTGCATTTAAGACAATGAGGTTGACCATTATAACCCCTCTTCTCCCATGATATAACCCAATATGCAAAAGTAAAAATAAGTAAGTCAAGGTCAGGCATGGTAGCATAGTCTTGGGTACATAGACTTCATTTTTTCTGGAGGGCATTTATCTAGGTAGTTCTTCCTGTTAATTAATGTGTTTCTTCTGTGAGGATTATTGCACAAAGAAAATTTATTAAATTATGGTAGCCTGAGGAGATGGGAGAACTTGCCTGAAGGCATATTGCACACCCTCTGATAGCACAGATGTGTGCTGCAGTCCACCCGTGCCTTGATTGAACAGTGATACTTGCTCCTATATCCAATAAGTGCTGAACAACCTGTCAGAATTAGCTATATAGAATACCGTCAAACATTCAGTTTTGGACCCTAACCTCTGCTTTCCCGTAGTGACAAGCCCAATGCAGGGGCGTGTATTCGTCTTTCCCATAACTCGCATTCAAATCTACTCTCAACTCATGAAATCTGTCAAGTGAGAGACCCTCCAGATCTCCACTGCGCACGGATCTCTTGATACTCTCTCCGGCCATTGCCACGGTGTTTGTTTACAACACAATTGTGGGTGGAGCTGGTAGGAGTGGGTGGCGCTAGTATTAGGTGGTGTGGTTGAACTTAGGCTTCGCAACTATGGAAGAAGAAAAACCTGCTATCTGTTGGCTTCCCTTTGACTGTATCGTGTGCATTTGTGAATACCTGAGTCCCAAAGATCTCTGTAGATTTGGTAGAGTTTGTAAGGTAAGATAAAATTGTTAGAAAAAAAAAAAAAAAAAATTCACTTTTTTTCAAAATATAAATTATTATTCATTCTTGTAGCTCTTTTATGAAGCATCTTTGGTTGGTTACTTATGGAGGTAACTAGCACCACTACTCGTTAACCAAACCCCATCTCCTATGGTTTGTTAATTGTTATATAATACATATTTTCCTCCCTTTTGCAGACGCCATTGTCTTCATCGCTGGATTTTTTGTGACATCTTCCAGTTGTCCCCAGGCCCAAATCCCTGGCGAAGGTACTTCCTAGCCAGAAGGAACGTGGATGCCAACCTTGATGTTGGAAGACCAATTCGGGGTTACAAGGTTCATGAAGTTCACCTTAATGGGTGTGTCTTTATAGATGTGACTTTTACTGCTAGGCGAAAACCCTAATAGGTCACAAAGCCAATATTGTATCAGTACAAATTGTTGGAGGGAGATGCATTGATTGGGAAGACATCAAATCACCACTAATAGCCTCTTTCTCAATAGACAACTGCGTCAAAGCATGGAATACTACAGAAGTAAAGTTACCATGAGTATCTTCCATATTCTCCCCCTATCTCTTGCTCTATCTATATTATAGGGTAAACTTGTGTGGTCACAAGATGGTGATGTGACATCAGTAGCCACAGATAAGAATTCTAGTGAATTGGCAGTTGCTGGTATGGATGGTAGCATCACTCTGTGGGACACAAGCATATGGCAAAAGAAAATTGTGCTCTTCCCTAACCAACCAACGGAAGGAGTCTTTACCTTCATTAAATATGGCTACACAAAGCACTTGAAACTGCCCAAGACATTTCTAATGGTGAGTATAAGACAGTTTGGCAAAAACAATAATATTATGATAGTAAGTTAATAAGAGCTGATTCATAGTGGAAGCACAAACATAAAATTACATTTTACCTTCACAGGGCTTCTCATAACTTCAGAATGTAATCATCTATGAAGTTGATTTTGGTACCAAAATGTAGATCTTGAAATAAGCTTTCTAATACTTTAAGTCTGTAATGTCAAGAATTTTTATACACGTCAATTTAATAGATAGACTAAAATAATTTGACAAACCATAACTACTGCATTCTGGGAGGTAGTATCCTAAACCTGGATGATATTTACATACAGTATACCATTGCACATCCAACTAAACCGACCATTTACTATGCCAAATAAAAATTTATTAACAATGAACGTCAGACCTTCCAACATTGTATTCCTTATCTGTGAGACTCCTTCAGTTGTATTATCAAGAATAACCAGCTTATAGATAGAACTGCTTACTTTCTTTTTGCTCAGTATCAAACTGTAACTTATCTTACATGACTATTATTAACTTTGGTCTGCTGTTTGGATGATCCTGGTGTTCAGATGAATAAGTAAAGATCTACTGTATTAAATTCCCTCGGCCTTTCTCTACATGCTAGTATGTATGTTCACAAAATGTTATTTAATGATAGGTGGCGTTTCATAGAGTAGGAGATGACTCATCTCTGGAATTATGGGACCCTGTTAGTGCAGTGACCACAGCAGCAGTGAGTCCTGTGGTTACACTTTTGACCCCAAACCACAACTTCGAGGAGTTACAACTGTGTGAGACATCTGGACTGTTGGCAATTCCTAAAAATAATTTTGGAGACATTGATGTAAGTGTGTATGCTGTTTTCAAGGAGTTTTGCTTCGTAGAAATGTATTATTATTTTTGTTCAATCAATAGAAGAGTTAACTGGCTAGGGAGCCAAGCCCACTTTTTTTAATTACATGCAGCAGACTTTTGTCTTTGATGACCATTTCCAAATATCAATGCTTGCCCATAATTCCTAATTCTATAGTAGAAATCTATTTTTGTGGGAATTTTATTCCATAGTAATACTAATAGCATGCATAGAATTAATTTTTGTGCTCAACAGAGAAGTGACTCTTACATTTCTTATAGGTGTGGGATTTATCATTACTACCCAGTTCTCTTCCTCCATCCTCCACTGCTCCTCTCACCTCACTTCCTGTCACACCAATCCTTCCTCACATCACAATCTCTGCTGGCTGTAACTCCTCTCTGTGCTGGGTCACTCCAGGTGTATTAGCAACATACATATCTCATGATAATCAAAATATTGAAATCTGGGACATCACTAGAAACCTACAGAAATTGAGGCAGTCACAAGCAGTTTTTGATGGAATTTCCGTATATAGCAGCCAAAAGACAATTACTTGCTTACATCCTCCAACAGCTTTGTCGGTGGTGAACGGTATGATTATTGTTGGGGATAAAGCAGGAAGACTTCAGCTTTTTGATATCTCAGTGAAGGAAGGGTTGGTAGATGTAGGGTGCCTGCAGCAGTTGTTTTGTGACCACTCAGGACAAATCACAAATATTTATGCAGTATGTATTATTCTAGAGAGTATTTGAGTTTTTGAGCTTCCAGACTACATAATATAGCTAACCTTATAACACATTAAATTTAGGAATGTATTAATATGTATAGTGGCCAACAACTCTGGTATAAGACTATGACAGCTATATACATATATTGTAATAAATGAAGTTTATAGCACACAAAGGGCCCACAGGTTTTAATCCCTTGTACTTATAATGGATTTTGTGAACTTTACCCCCCTCCATGTGGAGATGGTTTTAGAGATAGGTGTTAAAACATCAATCACACAAATATTTTCAGTTCATGTGCTGTTTGTTGAATTATCCAATTTCCTATGTTATTTGTTTAGGACAGCTACAGAGTTTTATCCTGTTCAAAGGACTTCTCCATTCGTGTATATCGTTGGATAAGAGAGGATGAGGAACAAATGTCCTGTACTGATAAAGATAAGAAGGCCTTGTCAAGATTAGAAAGTCGGTACACACTACTGGGAGGATCTGTGGCTCATAAAACACAGTACTAATTCAGTTTGTGATATTATTATAATATTGGTCCAATTATTTTATATTATTATTATTAACTCATACTACATAATATCTCCCCACCCCCTATTTTCTCTAATTATGCAAAATTTTGTAATTTTACAGTGATGGATTTAATGATGTTGTTTGTGAAGTTAGCAGCTGTATAGGAGTGGCAGGAAACCAACTGAAAATTTACAACTTCTCAAAGTGAAACAGATTATTGTTATTGTTATTATTTTGTGGTAGAATAAACTGTGGGTACATTTGCAATAACATCAACTATAGATACAGTATAGCAGTAACATTGTATAATCATTAGCTATTAACACTAACATTTATTGTTAAGTCTTGTTTAAGTCTAATGACATCACTATTATACCTGTCAGAAAGATCACTTGATTAATTAATTGCAGTGTGGTGATGATCTATTTTTCTGAGTTGATGTAACAATGCATAAAGCTCTATTTAACAATGGTAGATACTGCCATAGCATTTTTTTGTAGCTATATAATGCAATAGTTATCCTTGAGATGAAAGTTGTGTGAATACAGTGTTCTTGATTGTGTTAGCACAGGTGCATGGTTCTATTTCTATCAGTTTACAAGTTATTGACCTATAAACACAGTAGAAGAGTCTCTCTATTCAATTCAATGAAATGAGGACACCTCTGTACACGTGGATGTCCCCAAATAACAGCTTGTGTGCTAACATAATAGAACTTCACCCCCCACCTGAAGTGAGACCACCCCTCTAATCAGGACACTTTAACTTATCCCAAGGTGTCCAGAATAGAGAGGTTCCACTGTAGTAATGTTGTTTTTCTTCTGAAAAACATTGCCATGCTGAATATAATGTCATCAATGAATATAAATATTTAAAAGAAGAAGTGGAAATCTTAAGATGATATAAAAAAAATGAACTATAGTTACAACTCACATTTCTCTGTCAGTTATAAAATATTATTGATTAAAATGTATTTTCATTCTGTTTCAGTTGTATCTTTTCCCCCTGCTCTGCATTAGTTCTTGTTTCCAAGGAGGGATATCTGTGCTCTCCTCCATTGCTCTATTATCCTAAATAATAACATTATAAAATTATAAAAGGAATTCCTCTAATTATTCATTAATTCAATTATTACGGAATCTCTCTATTCTGGATGTCTTGGGATAAATTAAAGTGTCCTGATTAGAGGGGTGGCCTCATATCGGGTCTGCTAATGTTAACACACAAGCCATTATTTGCAAGTGTAGAGGTGTCCTGGTTGGAATAGAGGAGTTCTACTGTATACAGAGGTGTCCTCATTTCAGAGGGTTGGAATAGAGAGGTTCCACTGTACACAGAGGTGTCCTCATTTCAGAGGGTTGGAATAGAGAGGTTCCACTGTACACAGACATTTCAGGGGGTTGGAATAGAGAGGTTCCATTGTATACTACAAAAAGATATGACAGTGCAGTATATTTTACCTTTCGCTCTTTCTGCTGCTTTCTTTCTTGTAAAGCTCTCTTCCACTCAGGAATTCCCTGTCCTTTTCCTTCTTCCCTTGACTGCAAAAATCTCTCACTGTCCATCCGTTGTTGCGCAGGCTTTGGCATTGTAGCTGGGGTCTTGGCCTGTTGAGGCCACCTTCCCACCGGGTCCTTGGAAGGAGTGTCATTAGAGTTATTACTCTGTACAGAGGATACAGGTCGGAGCTTAAACTGGAAAGCTAGAGTTGGTGAGTCATTTCCATCAATCTGATTTCTGTTATTAAAAGCATCATTTTTAGTTCTGTTAGCTCTGGGCTTCAACTTGAAGTTCTGCATCTCAGCCATAAGATTACCTTGCACTCCCCCTCCACTGACACCAGAGGACTTGTGTGGAGGTTGTTCTGGAAGAGGTCGTTCTGATGATTTCTTTAGCTTTACTGATGTAATTCCAGCCAAGAGGTCACCAGAGTTAGCCCCTCCTCCTCCTCCTCCTACTGCCGGAGGTGGTGAGAGTTGCTTGTTTTGGGCAATTTGTTGTGAGGTCGGAGCTGATCGTTTGAAGTTACCACCTATAGGAGGGGGAGGAGGAGGAGGGGGAGTATCTCCCACTGGTGGAGGAGGTGGAGCACCTCCTACTGGTGGAATGGGTGGGGCACCTCCCACTGATGGAGGGGGTGGGACACCTCTTACTGGTGGAATGGGTGGGGCACCTCCCACTGATGGAGGGGGTGGGACACCTCTTACTGGTGGAATGGGTGGGGCACCTTCCACTGGTGGAGGGGGTGGGGTACCTCCCATTGGCATAGAACTTCTTATTGGTGAAGGAAGAGGAGAAACTGATATAGGACTTCTCGCTGATCTTGTACTTCTAATTGGTAAAGGAGGAGGAAGAGAATCTTCTACCTTTGAAGTAACAGGAGTTTGGAAGTGTGGCATGACTACAGGACCCTCAACATTAGCAGGCAGAGATGGTGGATGTCTGCCAGTAGATGGAACTGCAGGTGGCATAGCAGGAGGTTGTTTTGGTTCATAACCCATAGATTTTGTGTGTGACACTGTAGAGTGATCCTTTCTCCTGAGAGGTGGAGTATATGGCATCCGACCAGGTGGAGACTCGTCATATGATTTGTTTTTGATTAGTGGAGTATGTGGGAATGAACGGTTACCCTGCATGTCTTTGTTTGTGTTGAGCGAGTCATTTTTAGTTCTGTTAGCTCTGGGCTTCAACTTGAAGTTCTGCATCTCAGCCATAAGATTACCTTGCACTCCCCCTCCACTGACACCAGAGGACTTGTGTGGAGGTTGTTCTGGAAGAGGTCGTTCTGATGATTTCTTTAACTTTACTGATGTAATTCCAGCCAAGAGGTCACCAGAGTTAGCCCCTCCTCCTCCTCCTCCTACTGCCGGAGGTGGTGAGAGTTGCTTGTTTTGGGCAATTTGTTGTGAGGTCGGAGATGATCGTTTGAAGTTACCACCTATAGGAGGGGGAGGAGGAGGGGGGGGAGTATCTCCCACTGGTGGAGGAGGAGGTGGGGCACCTCCCATTGGTGGAGGGGTTGGGACACTTCCTACTGGAACATTGGGCGTGGCACTCCTCATTGGTGGAGGAGCAATAGAAGCTGATACTGATCTTGTGTCTCTATTTGGCAGAAGTGGAGGAGGAGGGGTATTTCCTACAAACGAAAGAGAAGTCCTAGACGTGATATTTGGAGGCGTGGCTACAGGATCCTCAGCATTAGCAGGGAGTGGTACTGGAGGTCTGCCAGTAGACAGAGTTGCAGGTGGCAGAGCTGGAGGCTGCTCGTTAAGTCCATAGCCAGATGCATGAGAGTGACCTTTTCTCCAGAGAGGCGGAGTAGAAAGTTGTGGCCTCAGACCAGGTGGGTCCCCGGTAGATCTCTTTTTGAGTGGTGGTGTGTATGGAAGTGGCCTATTATTTTGTGGATCCTTGTCTGTGCCGACAGTTTCCAAAACTTCGGTGTCCGCATAATCATATTCATCACTCTGGCCTCTTGTCTGACTCTGGTCATGGAGAGAGGGAGAGGAAACATTGGATGGAAAAGGAGGGAAAGACTTCTGTTTATGTGGAAGAGAAGGTACAACAGGTTCAGACAACACTTTACCTATTTTTTTCTTTTCCGGTGATGTAATTGGTTGATTGTTCTTCCTCCGACTCACCATCTGTGAACTCCTCTTTCTAGAGCTAAGATTTGGCGACAAAGGATGTGGTGAGTTATTTTTTGTCCCTGGATGTATTTTGTATGGGCTGTGCTGGGAGGAGAAATCAGTCACATCTGGAACAAAGACGTCACTTCCAGAAGAAAGGAGGCGCAAGTGATTGCTACCATGGCCATCTACAGCTCCCAGAGAAGAACTGGAACTGAAAGTTGTCAGTTTAGTGGTAGGGGACCGACATGGAATGGGAGGAGGAGATAGAGAGGGAGTCCGAGTATGCTTAGAAATAGAGACAGAATGTGGATAATCTAATGGCCCATAATCTTCACTATCCAACCGACTATTTCCTGCTGTCTGAACTGTTATTGAGACTCCTCTTTTCTTGGAGGTATTATCACCTCCTCTGTTAGTCAATGGATCAGCAGTCATGCTTTTATTCCCAAACACTGCATCAGTGTCATCATAAATATCTTCTGGCTCTGTCAGTGGAAAAGGGGGTTTGGTGACAATGCTGGTGTCTTCATAAAGATCTTCTGCTATGCAGGAAGGAGGTGGTGGGAGCGGAGCATTATACTGATATCTAGAACCCCCACTGCTTGATTGGGGGAGTGGCTTGGGAGCATTACTGACATCGTCATAAATATTCTCTGCTTCATCGGAAGGATGTGATGGGAGGGGCATATTGTGCCAATTTATAGTACCCTGGTAACTTGGCTTTGACACAGTATTACTAGTGTCTTCATAAATATCTTCTGTTTCATCAGAAGGAGGTGGTGGGAAAGATGTATTGTGCCAATTTTGAGTACCCTGTTGGGGGAGTGGCTTTGACACAGTATTACTAGTGTCTTCATAAATATCTTCTGTTTCATCGGAAGGATGTGGTGGGAGGGACATATTGTGCCAATTTTGAGTACCCTGTTGGGGGAGTGGCTTTGACACGGTATTACTAGTGTCTTCATAAATATCTTCTGTTTCATCGGAAGGATGTGGTGGGAGGGACATATTGTGCCAATTTTGAGTACCCTGTTGGGGGAGTGGCTTTGACACGGTATTACTAGTGTCTTCATAAATATCTTCTGCTTCATCGGAAGGATGTGATGGGAGAGGCATATTGTGCCTATTTATAGTACCATGTTGGGGGGGTGGCTTTGACACAGTATTACTAGTGTCTTCATAAATATCTTCTGTTTCATCGGGAGGAGGTGGTAGGAGACGCATATTGTGCCAATTTTGAGTACCCTGTTGGGGGAGTGGCTTTGACACGGTATTACTAGTGTCTTCATAAATATCTTCTGTTTCATTGGAAGGAGGTGGTGGGAGGGGCATATTGTGCCTATTTTGAGTACCCTGTTGGGGGAGTGGCTTTGACACAGTATTAATAGTGTCTTCATAAATATCTTCTGTTTCATCGGAAGGAGGTGGTGGGAGGGGCATATTGTGCCTACCCATATAATCATTCCTGTTTGATTGTGGGAGTGGCTGGGAAGGATCATCATAAATTTCTTCTGAAGGAAGTGGTGGGAGGGGCATACTGTGTGGATTTCGAGAAATCTGATAACTGACCCTAGAATGTTCTTTCACAGGTTTGAATTGAGCATTTGAGCTAGTGTTTCTCCCATTCAATTGACCAGTGAAGTCTGTTCCCATTGGTGGATGCTTCATGGTAGATGCTACATCTGTGTAAATCTTGGAATCATCACCAAGGCTGGGAGAGGTAGATGAAGGAATGTTTCTTCCTTGAGAGAAGGGGTTAGGTGAGACGTGTCCTGAATGAGGAGGAACTCTGAATGGCAGATTTGCTTTTAATTTTGAAAAAGTTTGCTGGAAATTTGTTGCATCATTAGATTCTGACATCACAGATGAAGAATTATCATATGTATCTTCAACTTCATCAATATCTCCATATATTTCTTCCACTTCATCAACATTTCCATACATTTCTTCCACAGGAGAATCCTGTTTCATCTGTCCTCTAGACTTGATGACATCATTGGAGTCATTAGAAGACTGGGAGAATACTTTAAAGGGCTTTTTTCCAGCAGAGTTGTTGCTGGAATGAATCAGAGAGCTATCACATACGCTATCATATATACCATCATTCTCAGAGGATTGTGGATTAGCAGGTTTTGCTGTTGGTGGAGATGTAGGGAGCTTGTAACCATCTGGTGACTTGAAACTGTCTGAACTTGGTACCTGGTCATAATAACTACAGCTGTCTATTTCTTCTTTCCAGCCATGTTTGCCTGTGAATTGACTACTTCCAATATTTACTCCAGCATTCACCTCTTTCTTCTTTTTCTTTCCCTTAAAGAAGCCTAATCTTGACATATCCCCAGTTTGCTGTCTTTCAAACTCTTGCCTTTCAAACTCCTGCCTTTCAAACTCTTGCCTTTCAAACTCCTGCCTTTCAAACTCTTGCCTTTCAAACTCCTGCCTTTCAAACTCTTGCCTTTCAAACTCCTGCCTTTCAAACTCCTGCTTCTGAGTAAATACTGCAGAATCTATCTCATTTAGTTGCACTAGTCTATTAAAACAGGACACAGCCTGCTCAGTAGCTGTGCACAAGAAATCCTTGATAGCCTTCTCTTGTTTGGAGTAGCTGGAAGAGTCCTCTTTTGTTAGTGCTTGTAGCTTAACATAACATGAGATGGCTTGTTTCTTTGCTGTATCTAGGAACTTTCTGAGAGTTTCACTCTGCTTCTGAACTAGAAGAGCTAACTGATTGCGAAAATCTAGTAGAAAAATAAAGTTATTGACTAATCAATGCAAACTTTAGTGCATTCTTCATATTACTGAAAGATGGAATGCAGTAATATGCAGTAATATGCAGTAATCTAATCCTCATGCCTCATTAGATCAAAGACATCCTGTTATTGGCTTAATGATGTATGAGTGGATTATTTTACACTTGTAGCAATCATAAGTCATGCAAGGAATGTAAATGCACTACGTTATTAGTACACCCACAGGTCCAGGAAACTGTAATCTCAGGTGCCACTATAAACACTAATCCAGATCATTTGCTCTGTGTGAGTGTGTGTGTGTGTGTACATTCACATTAATATTGGTCCTGTAGCTAATTATTAGTGATATTAGCAGGAATAGATACCTGTGATGGACATACCATTACAATGGCACTAGCTGCACCTAATAAGATACACATAGCTATCTTGTGACATTGGGCAGGGGCAGATCCAGCAATTTTGAAAAGGGGGAGTCCAGGTAGGTAAACGACAACCACACAGCCATTAGGCAGTGAGGAGGAGAGTGCAGGAGGGGGATGTGCCCCTCCCGCAGAAGCAAGAATTTTAGCCTTGCTATAATGCCGTAAAGGCAATGAAAGATGGACTCTAAGTTTTATTATTAGCAATAATAATACATAACAGCAAAGTGTGCATGCACCATTTAAGTCTCAAAAACAACAGAATTTTGAAACAATCTTCTTGAATATTGAGAAATGAACCTAGTAGCTAATAACTTTAGAGAGACTTTTAGTAATAACTTCAGAGAGTTCCTAGTAGTAACAACTTTAGAGAGACTTCACTGAATCATGGTAAACAGAGTAGTGGCCATAGATAACACACCTTTTAAAGAAGGAGGTTATCTTCAAGGAGCTAGCTCTCTTCATGTTTTAAGCTAAAAAATACAGTGCCAGCTATGTCACATGGCCAGGGAATTAACACTGTGCACAATCCATGTCCCAGTCATCAACCACATTACTATTAATTAGCTACAGTCTAGGCTAGACTAATAGCTACTAACCAAACATGTTTGACAATAGGGGGGGGGGGGGGTCCTGACCCCCTGGACCCCCCCCCCCCTGGATCTGCCCCTGTTGGGTAATATATTATAACACCCAGATAATTACATGACTAAGTAAGCCAAGGGAATGACCTCATACTGAAAATACCTTACCACAAATATCTTGAATCCTCATCAATGTAATGGGCAATATAAACTAAATACTAAATAAGGTGACGAGGTGATTTCAGTCCACCAGATGGACCAAATATAATGGACTTTAGGTTACCACCAATTAAGATGGCCATCTGGTTGGATAATTCTTAGTCATGTTGGCAATAACCTTTTCCTGGTGAAAGTTGTTTTTATAAACTTACTCCCACTAACTACTGGGAAACTTTATTTTAACTTACTTCAGTGACTGATAGCTATTACTCTAGTAATCTACATAGTCCAAATTACTGGGCACTTCTATGTGTAAATTCCTGACTTTATTACCATTACATATACCATAATGATTACTGTAATGTACCACAATGTGTAGTAAGATTACTGTAATATACAATAAGAATACTGTGAGAAAATTTACACATTTTAATACCTAAATTACAATAGGAAATGAAAAAAAAGATTGTAGAGCAGTTTAATCAGGTATAGACAGCCATCCACCCACTAACCTTGCTTTCCCCTCATGTGAGACCAAAGACCACTTAAGATATTTCAAGGATCCATCCACAAGAGGGTAACTACAATCTAATTCATAAGAACTATGGTATCTCGCATAAGTAAACCACGATTGATGGTAAGTTATTATTAGTTACTAATATGGTCTCACAAGAGGGTAGAACTACAATATAACTATGGTCTCACAAGAGGATTCTAGCTTACATCTTTGGATGGTAACCACTCTAGCATATATACTAGCACTGTGGGCATCTAACTGAGAGGTGTGGTTAAACTTTAACATAATCTTAGTGACTCCATAAGCACAACCATCCACTTCAACCTTCCTTAAGATCACACGACATGCCTCCTGGTCTGAAACATGTTCCCTCCTTGTAAGACTTGGAGTGTAGAACTCCTTCAGGATCTGATACCTGGATATCAATAATAATAATAATAATAATAATAATAATAATAATAATAATAATAATAATAATAATAATAATACTGTAACTAGAAGAATAAACCTGACACATCTAACATCAGTAACCACCTTGCCCAGTAGTGACAAAATAAATAAATAAATAAATAAATAATTAATTAATTAATTAATTAAAAAATAAATTTTGAAAAAAGCAAGACATATACTCAATCCAAACATCTTTCTTAATCATTACCAGACCACCATTCTCTATGCACCAGACCACCATTCTCTATGCACCAGACCACCATTCTCTATGCACCAGACCACCATTCTCTATGCACCAGACCACCATTCTCTATGCACCAGACCACCATTCTCTATGCACCAGACCACCATTCTCTATGCACCAGACCACCATTCTCTATGCACCAGACCACCATTCTCTATGCACCAGACCACCATTCTCTATGCACCAGACCACCATTCTCTATGCACCAGACCACCATTCTCTATGCACCAGACCACCATTCTCTATGCATGCAAATCTTTTATTATTGTACTGCTGTAGCTTTTTTAGACTTGTATTATTTGCATAATAAAATAACAATCAAATAATCACAAACAAAAACAAAAAATTGAAAGTTTGTATTGATTCTAAATTATAAACTATACCTTTTTAGGAAATCCTTGAAAGTGAGTCTGGTAGGATAGCCTGACTTCCTGATGTGTGTCGTTTCCATGACTCCAGTGTACTTCAGCTGAGTCTGGACGTACTCTGTGTCATAGTGGAGTGGTCTCTTTGCTCTGTTTGGCTTGATGCAACGGACAAAGTGAGGTTTGGATGAGTTCATCTTGTTCATTAATTCATTTAAAGAATTCTAGAGGAAGAGTGTAAAGGGAATTATTAAAGAAGGGAGGGGAAGGTAGTGGGTGGGGTAGTAATATAACCATTCCCCACCCACCCCTTCAGCATTCGTCATCTAGCAAGAAACTATGACCCTTCAGCCTTCGTCATCTACGATAATTGTTATACTTATATAAAGTTGGGTGTGGGAGAGTCTATATATACCCTCTTTCCGACAGTGTCTTGCTATTGGGGGTAGTGATGTAATATTAATATTTGGGTGGTATTGGATGAGTATATGTTGCAGGTCAGTTAGGGGAGAAAAAATTGTGCTATTTAAATAACTTTCAGATTTATGGAGAACCTGAATAATCCAATAGAAAACTCTCTGAGTGGCTAGCTCTCTTAAAGGTAAAGATTTCACATTATTGATTCATTTGTGCTTATTAGCTAAAAGGCTCTCTGTTTAATCAACCTCTAATTAATAAAGTGATCTATACATGTTATCTGGAAGCTAAAGCTTTACTCTGAAGTGATTGGCAACAGTAGGAGCAGCTCGTTTTGCTGTATTGGTCTTCTTTGGCTCAGCCAGTGACATGTTCTTCATCATCTGTAAAATCAAGTATACATAAGTATGAATGTGTATTTTCTCTTTCTTAAAACAGCTCACTTCGTCTATCTACACACACACACACACCTCAAAACAATAATTGTTTTGACTGAATAACTATTACATTTTCCCCTAACGAAGCTGTCTTCTCTCTCAGCTCAATTCTTACTCTCTCCCAACCAAATTATGCAGTCTGAATTCACCCAATATTAATGAAATTTATGGATTATTTGAGGAGCAGAACTTTTATCCATTTCTTGATAACAGGTTTTTGTACAGTGTTATAAATTATTGGCTACTACAAAATATTTGCTCTATATTTACATATAATATATAGGCTTTAATAATTAATTGGCTAAACCACGAAATTATTTTTGAGATAGGATTTGAAAATATTGCTTCTTTAAAAATGCTAACCTTAGTCATTCGTCTTGATGCTTTCATGTTGAATTGAGAGAATGGTGACGATTCTCCACGAGATCTACTTTGTCTCCGGCTAGCAACCACAGACCCTGTGCGAGTCAAACTAGCACCAAATATCTCTCGAATTAAAAGACAATCACTGGCTGTGAACAACAAATGCATGGAATGAAGGTATATTATCATACAGTGCTAACATAGTGTAGGATTTTGTCGAAACCTCAGGACTTTTGTTCTCCCCTGAATTTGGATTTTCACCAATTTCCTTATCTTAAGGATTTAGTTTGCTTTTGAGCAAACTTTCATCAATAATAAAAAATTGTAGATTCTATCATGCAAAGACTCTGGCAGATTTGTCAACCAACCAACAATGTTTGTGTCGGGAACCTGAATCAGTGTCATCAAGTGGGCTTTCTATTCAGTCCAATATTAGTACCATAACGCAGATACATAGAGATATTTGGAGTCATTTGGATATTTGACACTTAATTTCATTTGAATAATCGACTACACAATGTTGATAGCCCTGTGTAAATGTCGTCCTCCAATTAACATGGTAGATGCCTAAAGAATTAAACATTGAAGTGACCCAGAGTTTGAAAATCTAGCTTTAATTTCACTCCTTTTAACCCCCTTACTGATGATGATGTGATTATAATACACAAAGAAATGGGTTAAGTTCATAATATTGTACATGATAATAATTGGTAAGGTGTGTCATTTATATAAACTATAGTTTTAATACAGTATGTTGGCATGCCAACCCCATGCCACATGTATGATAGGTACATACCTTTCATCAGTGATGAAACCGAAAATGAAAGTGCATCTCTATTTTTATCCAAAAACCCAATGACGTCATATTCTACCTAAAAATAGAACACACTTCATTAATTCTATAGAATTGATACCTTCACACACAAGCAGATGCTGATTATTTTCAAAGAATCAGCTTTAAAACATCATTTACTCACATGTCCAGCATAATGAGTCAAACCAAATGTTGTCCCCCTGTCTGGAGGGACTTGGTAAATATCATTTTCCCGGGAACCAAGCGTCTTGTGAAGCTTGAGAGCCAATGAGTGATCAGTGGCTCGAGGGAATCGGCTCTCCTCGTCCAAAATGGCCAGCAATCCAATGTTCTTCTCTAGAAATGTATTAAGTATTGGCTGATTACAAATGTAACATATGGACTCCAGTGTCACGCCCTCCTTTGCACACTCGTCCTGTTCCCATTGGAATATGTGATGATTGAAGTATAGCTGAAGCTGTTCGTTAGTAATGTTGATACACATCTATAATACATGACAATAATTGTGAGCGAGGGAATGTAGAAGGAGGGAGGAGGGAGGAAGGGGAGGGAGGGAGGGAGGGTGGATGGTGAGAGGGTGGTGGAGGGAGGGAGGGTTGGATGGTGGAGGGAGAAAGGGAGGGTGGTGGAAGGAGGGAGGGAGGGTTGGATGGTAGAAGGAGGGGAGGTAGGGTGGAAGAGGTGGAGAGGGAGAGGGGAGGTAGGTAGAGTGGAGATAGGGGGTAGTGAGGAGGTGAAGAAGATAATTCTAACCTGTTCAAAACTGTTCTTCTCAAATTTTTCAAAACCAAAAATATCCAGTAACCCTATCTTCATATCATGAGTAGGCCTGAAAAGACATTACATAAAATACCAAATGTAGAGATGGACATTTCTCCCTCACTCTATGTCCTCAGGTTCCAGATAGTGGTTGATTCCATTCACAATCCAACTGAACATTCGCCCGTACATTGCCTTTGCAAATGCATCTCTGTTGTCATTGGCCTGTACCGTTGTACGCTTACGAATAATCTGCTCTCCTGAAATAAAGAGTCGGTTTTTGAGCATGCAGACCACCACTGTATAACAGCCAACGGGTTGTGTCCCAAGGGTGACCACTATCTGTATAAACAGCCCACCTCTGTATAACAGCAAACTGGTTATGTCCAAGGAGTGACCACTATACAGGTTCCACTGTATAAGCAGGTCACCTCTGTATAACAGCCAACTGGTTGTGTCCCAGGAGTGATCACCATATACAGGTTCCACTGTATAAGCAGGTCACCTCTGTATAACAGCCAACTGGTTGTGTCCCAAGGGTGACCACTATCTGTATAAACAGCCCACTTCTGTATAACAGCAAACTGGTTGTGTCCCAGGAGTGACCACTATATACAGGTTCCACTGTATAAGCAGGCAACCTCTGTATAACAGCCAACTGGTTGTGTCCCAGGAGTGACCACTATGTACAGGTTCCACTGTATAAGCAGGTCACCTCTGTATACTGGTTGTGTCCCAAGGGTGACCACTATATACAGGTTCCACTGTATAAGCAGACCACTTCTGTATAACAGCCAACTGGTTGTGTCCCAAGGATGACACTATATGCAGGTTCCACTGTATAAGCAGACTACCTCTGTATAACAGCCAACTAGTTGAGTCCTAAGGATGACCACTATATACTCACCTCGTGTCATCATTATTTCATCTGTGAGACACGACAGTAACTCGTCAATTCTCACTTCTAGTAATCTTGCTACCTGCTCCACCTGAAAGGGCGTGGTCACCACACAGCCCTCATCATTGGGCTCAAAAGTGATGTCACATATATGCAAGATGGCCGCCAATGCTTGCAAAATATCACGTTCATTCTATGAGAATTATTATCTGGTATGAGTAACTGGAATTCCTTTATCAATCTCCTGAAATAGGGACACTCTTGTAGGTTACAACTTATTCTACCCCTAAACTGAAGACACTCCTCAGAGGTGGATAAAGGAGGTGGGTGGGGTGTGTGGAGTTTCAACTGATCTTGCATATTCCACACAATATAGATGCAGAATACATCACATGTTCAATCAGTCATCAGCTTAACTATGTCTGAACCATCTTAGTAAGTGTAATCTAGCTAGCTACATGGAATAATGTACTAGATAGTCTAATAATAATAATAACAACAACAACAACAACAATAATAACAACAACAACAATAATAATAAAAATAAAATAATAATAATAATCCAATAATAATAATAATAATAATAATAATAATAATAATAATAATAACTATTCTATTAAATAGAAGTACCTGGATGCCGGACAGTATTATGTATACTCTTTCTGTATTAACACTCATAGTAGTGTGTGGGTTGTTTTGCTTGCCCCCTAATTAATATTGTACCTGTTCAGAGAAACCAATGGCTCTGAGTGAGTCTCTCACTTCCTGGAACTGTCCTTTCATTAGGTCTGTAAACACATCATTCAGCATAGCACCTGATCCTGTCAGACACCTACAGGCAAAGAATAAAGTCACATGACAGTCACATACTAAGTTTTTCTTTTTTAGCAAAATAAATTTTTACACAATATTTTCATGATCAAAAAGTTGGTAGAGTAAACCGCATGTACCTATGTGAAGCAGGATCTACAAGACCAAGTTCATTTTTCTCTTTGGTTGAGAGTCCAGCGTACATCATGTAAAATATATGGAAATTTCTCTCGTTGCTGGCCTGCATCACTACACGCACTTTCTCTAGAAGGTAGTCCTTGAATGTGGCACCAAGAAGGTTCCCAGTAGTTGAAAATATCAATTCAAGGTACTTCCCAAACCTCGAGCTATTGTCGTTCATCACTGTCTGGGCATTTCCAAAGGTCTCCAAAATTGGGTTCACCTGAAAATTTAATTTGGGAAATTCGGGAATTTTTAAGACTAAAATTTTTATGATAATAGCTAGAGTCTCCACGAAAATTTAAAAAAAACAACAACAAATATTAGCAACCAAAATATAACTTTCTTGCTCATAATTAATTTTTGTGGGGAATTTTTTTGTTTTTGTGGGTATAGAGACTAAAGAGAGAGGGGTGGGGGGGGGGGGGGGGTGGGAAGGGGGGCCAAGGAAAGGGGAGGAGAGAGAGAGAAAGAGGGACAATTACCTGTTCTATTTTGATATTAAGTCCCAGCTCTTCAGACTCTGTCAAGTAGAGCAGCTGCTGAACCAGGAGCTTACATGTCTCCGTCTTGCCGGCACCTGATTCCCCCGAGATTACACAGCACTGAGCTTTACCCTCTGCCATCATGTCTCGGTACACTTGATTAGCTACAGCATATATGTGGGGAGGCAAGGTGGGATCCGGGGGGTTGGTAGAGTATTCATGGCTTGCCTATAACAGGGGACGAGATGAGGAGGTCTAAATTTCGTACATGCGTAGTGTTTCCCGTTCTCTCATCCCTTTCAACAGTAGGCTTACAGTGGAACCTCTCTATTCAACTGGGACAAAATTAAAGTGTCAGGATAGCCTCATTTCAGGGGGTGAAGTTCTATTAATGTTTGGGACGTATCAAGTGTCCTTGTAGAAGAGAGGTGTTCTCATTTCAGGAGAGGGGTTCAACTCTTTTAGCTAAGAGGGAAAAGTGATTTTCATGCTCCCTCTAACAGCATTTTCTCCCTTATGGGAACTGACCATAGTAGTATAGAACTGAAGTGGCTTGAATGGGTTCAGAGCAATCAGAATCTCTCCAATATAAGTCTGAAACATTAACAGTACATCTGATCATGTTAGCAACGTTAACAGTACATCATCAACATTAACAGTACATCTGATCATGTTAGCAACATTAACAGTACATCATCAACATTAACAGTACATCTGATCATATTAGCACCGGTAACAGTACATCATCAACATTAACAGTACATCTGATCATGTTAGCAACATTAACAGTACATTAACATTAACAGTACATCTGATCTGATCATGTTAATTATATCTGATCTTGTTAATAACATTAACTGTACATCTGATCATGTTAGCAACATTCTCAATAATTCTTACATACATAGATCTGATCTTTATCATATCTTTGTCGTAAGAAATTCAGGACTATTTCTTCTGTTAAGTCTGAGAGTGTGGCAAGGTTGTCTGTTTCCATGGGATCAGGTAGCTCAAGCTAATGAATCAAGTTTCAATATAATAACTTCTGGAAACTAAAATACATATTCAGTTACATCATTTGAGTCCTCTGTCTTCCTACATTTGTCAGGATTACTGGAAATTACAGGGTCATTTGTCAGGATTACTGTAGGCTCTATCTTATGCTTATTAGGATTACTGGGAATTACTGAGTTCCAGTTACCACAGTATAACAGAATACTCCACAATTTTGTTCTTAAAGAGCACAGCCATATTCCATTCTTTCAAAGAACACTGACCTTTTGACTCAACCGTCGCTTAAGAATCGATCCTCTAAGTTTACGAAGGACTGGTCCCTGAATGGAAAGGTCTGTTCCCTCGTCGAAAGAGTCCTTCTCTGTTAGAGTGTTGCTCTCGTAGATCTGCTCTAGCTTAGAAAGGGAGTGGTTTGTTTTCCTAAAACATGAGGAATATTTTAATACTTACACATAGACATTAAATTCAAACAGCGTTTCGTACTCACATGCACATTGATTTTGATCTTGCTCTAGCTATCTGGAACTGGCCTATGTCAATGGTGTAGAATCTGGCTCGGCCAGGGGAGAAAGGTCTCGTAGGTGACGGAGGACCCAGTGGGTTGAAGAGATCAGGAGAGAAGAGGGGAGAAGACATGCAAGCATTAGTGATGTGACCACTTGGGATCTTCTGTAGTTTCTTTCCGCCACCAACAAACTGGAGGAATTTCAATATGTCCTCATTGTCAGCGAGATCTATAAAAACAAAGGATGAAATCATTATACTGGCTTCCTCCATCCTACACTGAGCCCTGCCCCTTCCTCCATCCCACACTGAGCCTCGCCCCTTCCTCCATCCCACACTGAGCCTCGCCCCTTCCTCAAAGTATATTATACTGTATCATTGAGACAAAACTCCTTTTTTAAATTGATTTCTAAGTTATAATAATCCATGAGTAGATAGACTTCTTCCTCTAAATGGTTATAAAGGAAGTGTGTCCCATTAAGAGGGTGACTGGATATCTATATTACAGAGGGATGCCATTACATTTGCTTCATGTTAATACCTATTGCCAATTCCTGTTGGTTGCTAAGCACCTGAGGACTGGCCTTTCTCTTCAGAAGTAGTTTCACCATCTCAACCTGCATAAAACATAACATTAGATGATTTACATGACCAAGTGTGTGCCCTTCTCTTTCCCCATTCCATCTGATAGAGACAAAAGCAAAGGAGAGAAGCAAAAGATTCTTCCTCATTCACCCTTCTTCATCATACACACTTTAGGACACAATTTTTAGGAGACACACTTTAGGAAATACGTACACTTTAGGACACAGGACACACATTTACTTTAGGACACACTTTAGGACACACATATAAGTTTTTTAGGACACTTTAGGACACAAGTTTTTATTTTAGGACACATTTTAGGACACACTATAGGACACACATTAATTTAGGACTAGATATTTTAAGATTACATTTAGTAGAGCCACAACACATACTTGAAAATACCATAATAGCACTTTATTTTGGATGAGCTAAACTTTCATGAATAAGTCTTCCTGAAGCTTTTCATGAAACAACTTTCACAAGGCCAGAGGCCAGGTAAATAGAGAAGAAGATTGAAGATTAGTTTCAAGAGTAAAAGTTTGGCAGATCTTTCCTAATTCATGAAAAATGAGAAAGTTGAGCTCCTCCAAAATAAATCGATATACTGGTAGATTAATGATCCGTATGATCTCTAATCTAAAGACTATTCATGGATGAAGCTATACAACAACACTTTCTCCTGGTCTGTGATCTCTGAGTCATTGTATGATACCTGGTTGAACTTGGAAGCCAAGTGTAGAGGAGTGTACCCATTATCATCCCCAATGTTGATGTTTACACCAGCATCTATCAGAAGTTTGGCAATCTGGTGGTATCCATTAGCTGCAGCTATATGAAGCTGTATAAATAAACAACAGAAAGCAAACAAACTAGTTTAGACTAGAGAGCTTGGAGGAAATCCCAATCCTCTATCTTTATTATTCTATTACTACTACTACTACTATTATTACTATTACTGTTGTTGTTGTTGTTGTTGTTGTTGTTGTTGTTGTTGTTGTTGTTGTTGTTGTTGTTGCTGCTGCTGCTGCTGCTGCTGCTGCTGCTGCTGCTTTTGACTCTCTTTGCAATCCCCTGTACATGACATGTCTAAGGATTAATTTAACTCACAAAGGAAGCTCCATTATTGTTTAGCTGGTTCAAATCAGATCCTTCAGATATACACTTGTTTATAGCAGCCAACACTGTCATTGCCAGATGGGAACGAATTCTAGCCAAATCTTCTTCCAGGATTCCTAAGCATCATATAGACACAGAGCTGCATTTAACAACGCAATGTCCACAAATACCAACCGTTTATCTTCATGTGCTTGATGAGAAGAAAGAGCACATCATCACTGTCTGCATTGTCACTAGGGAAGTTTCCATCCACATCTAACTTAGTACAATCAGCACCATACTGAGGAAGAGAGGGAGAGAGGGAAAGAAATCGGTCTATTGATATCACTGGAAAGTGTGTTTCAGTGGCTCATATTGCGAAGGTAGGGTCAAGTAGAGGTCATTGGAATAGTGTTAGTTCTTTAGAGTAGCATTAGTCATCTCTTATCTTTCCCTTTGTTGGGAGTGGGGAGTTGCTGGGAGGGGGGAGTTGCTGGGATGAGGGGTTGTTGGGAGTGGGGAGGTGCTGGGAGTTTGTTAGCAGGGGAGGGAAACATACAGGACTTTGAGGGGCCGTGTGAATCACAAAAATTGCACACTCCCTTCTGTGGGTTAGCTATATTAACAATTATTACTAACACTTAACAAAATCTCCACAATCTCTTTCGAACCACATGCAGCTGCTACATGTAACGGAGTCCAAAGGTCATTATCCTGGATATTCACATCTGCTCCAAACTCCAGTAACTGCTTCACACCTCTTATATCCTCATTGAGACAACACTGAAGGAGGGATAAGATTTATAGACAAGTAGAGACAGGAAAAGGTAGGGTTAGCAGGTTATAATGACTGTTAGAAATATTATCATTATTGTAGAAAGATATGTTTAGTTAGTTGTGGAGTATGGGGGCAATCCCAGAGGATTTTAATCAGTTCTTTAAGATCTTTTATTCATCATGCATGGATATTCATAGTATATTATTATGAGAGTGAGATTACCACATCTATACACCACTCCTTTGCTGCCCACCCCTGAAACAGGAAGACTAATGGAGTCATATGTGTATGAAGCATGAGAGTGGAGGGGTATGTGAAGGGGGACACTGTCCCTTCTTTCCCCCATTACTGGTGTCTTTGCCAGTCATATTACTGATAGACCACAGTCCACAGAATCGCAAAGATATAGTCGACCACAAGACCTAGTATATACATTTGTGGTCAATTATGTAATTAAAGTACCAGGAAATTTATTGTTTGGCCCTGCCCACTTTTCTAAGACCACACCCACTTAATGAAGACAAAAACTTGTTACCACTTCATTTTGTGTCTATGTGGTTTGTGCATTGTGGAGATGTAGACAGATAAGAGGGAAACATCTGTTTGATTACAGCTAGCTAGTAGTTGTATTCTTAGTCAAAACAGCCGATTAGTAGGGGAGAATGCACAAGAGGGGGGATGTAGTTGGCTTACCAAGTGCAACAGACTCACACCTGTTGCTTCACTGGTTACATTAACATCGGATAGCCATTCAAATTCCTGCTCCAGTATCTTGTAAACTATATTCAATAACAGCACATTAATAATTATAGAGAATTCTCCCCTTTAGAATAATACTCCATAAAACACTGCTGATCTTGCTCTACAGTTAATCTCGGTTCCATAACTTCCTTAATTCCACTACCCCAATATTAACAGCAATTGAAAGCAATTACACACCCCACTTGTGTTAAGATAACAGCCACAGGATTGGATGACAGGTGTAGTGAAGTAGCAATAACTTAAGCTAAGCCTTCAATAAGCAGCTAAGCATCAATGAAGAGTTGCTAAGAGTGAATTTCCAAAAACATAGAGGTGTCTAGGCAGAAGAAAGTTGAGCCAGACTCCTGGGTGGCCACTACTATTGTTAACCCACACATTAACAGAGAAGGCAACATGATAAGTTTTCATAACTGGGGAACCATTGAGTCTGCAGGTTAACGAGCCAATGGAAATATCATCCACATGATGGGTGTATTGACATAACTGCCAGTCAACCAATCACTGCAAGGATAGCTAGCTACATGCATGTAGTGCTTTTGAATATCTATTGATTAAAAGTTAAGCTGTTCTAACAGTCAAAATCCGTGGTGCCACAGAGAGTATAATAACTGATTCTTGACAAATCTGGACTTTATGTAAATGAATTCATCACCACCATACTGATTTTGTAAAGAACTTTTTTTATTGTGCTGCAGTAGCTAGCTAGTAACTGTTAACTACCTTCTTCATGATCACATCTCATTGTTGCATCTCTTAGCCTGTCCTTGGCATGGAAGGACACGTTCTTTCCTTCTTTCCCATCTCTAGGCCGTTGCTCATTATTCTCACGTTCTTCCCAGAGCTTGTACTCTTGGATCTGCACCTGTCTCGCCTCCCTCGCCTGTCTCCGGCGCTCAGACTCAATGTTCACATGAAGCTCCAACAGCTCCCCGGTATCCATTAGCTACAGATACAGGCCTATGGCGTCAGGTCTAATTCACACAGTGCATGCATGCAAGTATGCATTTAATTATATAGGAAAAGGGGGTTGGGTTTCGACCATACTTATTGTAATTCTACCACACAATTTTATATCAACCCTATTTGTTACAACTAATTCATACCTGTTGTATCATAAACTGGTTGAAATGCTTTTAAAGTTATGAACTTTCAGTTTTGACTATTTTTGCACTGATATTGCTCTTATCACTAAATCATCAATAGTCCAGTTATATATCTCCAAACCATTGGTTCCTTTCCGGGACCCACACAAAACCAAACTTGTATTTATAGTCATGATAAACTAATATTGCTATTGGCACAATTTATAATCTAATGAAATGTATTGCTTCTCTGGAGAATCCACAGCTGTTTTCATTGCTGTTACACCACTTATGGAACTGATCATTAATGGAGATATGTCTGGTGCTAAATTTTATTACTCCTAAATTCATGAACTATGTTATTGCTAAGTTAATGTAAAGGTTCTTGATCAGTAGGCAACAGTCCCCATTCAGCTAAATTAAAATCTTCTAGTGATTTCAGAATGCAGTCTGCCTTGAGGCATTTCTTTGGGTCTGTCCTGTTGTCGGGTACCATGACAACATTCATGCCAGCAGCTTTAGCAGACTCTACACCATTTGGAGCATCTTCAAATACTAATACCTATATAATAATAATTATAAATATACAAAATACAGTTTACAGAACAGTACAATGATTACTCAACATTACAGTGATAAAACATCAGTGTTATTGCTAAGTCAGAACTCAAACGGTACCGTAGAGTGCTCCCTTTCAACACAAGAGGTTACTGCTGAACCATCCAAGAGCAAGTTTTTCTGATGGTCTATTTGCCTAACAGGGTAGGATTGCTCTTATGTCTGGTCCAGCAGAAGCATCAATAGCAGATTATTCCCAGTAGACTTGTTAAAAATACTTCAGTGTATATTCTACTGATAAGTCAAAGTCTTTATCAAAATTCTCAGTGAAGTAACGATAATCCCTATTTCCATGTCAAAAGGTAAACACTACTAGTTACCCATGGGAGTATACAATCCCCTATGTAACTGAGATGTCCCACTATTTCTGTACTTTTCATAGCATAACATGTCCCTGAATCCCACGTTATACTCTAGTTACAAACCGGAACTAGGAATATTAACAAAATAGTGAACAACTTAACAAGAGTCTACTTCAAATCCCCCATTCCCCAGTAATACCAACATTGGAATTGGAAGATGGAGGATTCTGGAATCTAGTGGCAGCCACTTGATAAATGTAAGGTGCAGGTTTCCCTTCTTTGACATCCGGATCATCAGAACAGACTGCATGAGACATGCAATCAAAGAGATGTCTTTTCTTGGATATTTTTTGCTGGTAAGAAGAAAAGGCAGAACCTGTGGCTATAGCTGAAGGTATACCAAGAGATTGTACTTGCTTAATCAATGCTTCAGCACCTACAGGAGGATTGGCAAGAGAAAAGCATTTGAAAGTTAAATCCAGGAACATCTAATAGTTCTTGCTTTCATGATACAGATGCAAGAAGGTGCTTAGATGGTCTGACATCACTAAATTTACTTTAAGTTATTATGCTATGAAGATCGATATTTAAGATTGATAGGGACATTTTGTGAAATTATTCCCAGCTGCACTATGGTACAAGCTATAGAATGTTTACTCAGGCGGGCTTTATAACAACCTCTCTTGCTTATAACTAATACAGGTATATACATGTATTACCTTCACCCTCAGTCTCATCATCAGTATAAAGATTAGTTAAAAGCATTAAGCTGAAATCCAAGGAATGTATAAATAGCAGTACCAGGAGACCACCTAAACTTGTGAAGAATGCAATTCGTCAACAAGAATTCTCCAGGGGTTGGTTCACATCAACAAGTTTACATCAACAAGTTGTTATTGTAAATGAGCTTATACAGTTAGTATAGACAAGCAGGGCATGTATATATTACTGGTTCATCATCAACTTACTTAACAGACCAGTTAAGTGCACTTCAATAAGTGGTTATTACAGTAAGTGGTTAAGTATATTTCTATCAATAAGTGGTTATTAGCTGAAATCTGAGTAATAATTGTGATAAATATCAGTTAGGGGTTGGCGAATTATGCTCATATTATGCTATGCTAGCAATGCTCATCATTTTAATAATTATGCTACTAAAAACCTCATATTATGCTCAACATTATGTTCATAGACAGGGTCCAAAGGTCACCTCAATCACAACCACATCCTGCACACATGACAGATCACCTGACCTGACATGTGGTTTTGCAATTGCCAACTGCTAAAAGTGCTGATTTAAGCTCTGGTTTAATGTTACAGTACAATAGAGGTTTTTTTTTTTTTTTTTTTTTTTGTTTTTTTTTTTGCAAAAAATGCCTGCTGAAAGTGCTGATTTAAGCTCTGGTTTATAATAGAAAACTAATGGGTTTTTTTGTTTGTTTGTTTGTTTTGCAAAAAATGCCTCATTATGCTCATAAATATAATAAAATTATCAATTATGCTAACATATGCTAGTATTATGAAATCACTTATTATGCTCGAAATTATGCCAGCATAATTCGCCAACCCCCTAATATCAGTACTAGAAAAACCTGTGAAGAATGCAAATAACAAATAAAAGAGGAATCTGCCAGGGGGTTAGTTCATGTCAACAAGTTTACATAAACAATGGGTTGTTATTATAAACGAGCTTACACAGTCAGTATAGATTAGCAGGGAATAACTTCTCCGCCTACAAACCCCATAATAACATCTCATAAAATTGCCTAAACATATTTTGCTGAGCTGAAGAATACCTGGTAAAAGTTTAGCATCTGGAAATTTATCCGTCAAGTTGCCATATAGCTTGCCATGGAATTCTTCTGGGGTCATAGGAAGGTTCAACTCATCCACAAGTACCTTGGCTGCATCCAGTGGGGGCCTCCCCATCATCTTGGACTTCAAAGTCCACTCAAACTTCAGGCCATATTGGTCCAAGATTTGTTGAGTGCATGCAGTGTAAAGCGACTCAGTGTCTAAGATATTTGGGAAGTGTATATCAATGCTACAATTCTACTTAGTTTTACCCAATAACAATCCATCTAAGTCAAAGACAATATGCGTTATCCTGTCTCTCTCAGTCATCTTCTGCGCACATGTTCGTAGGCGTGGTCATGGGTCACCTCAGGCGTGCAGGATTGAGGTTAATAATAAGATTAACTGAAATTCGCTGCATAATGGAAAAATCCTCTGACAAAGCGTTTAATCGCCAGCCTAGCACCTTCAGGAGTTGGATTACTAAAGATGGAAGCACTGGGTTTCCTGCCGAGAGTGGACGTTACCACCTGTATGTCTCCTATGCCTGTCCTTGGGCTCACAGAACATTAATCACTCGTCAACTGAAAGGACTAGGAGACTGTATCTCAGTGGATGTGGTAGACTACCTCATGGAAGAGAAGGGGTGGAGGTTTAACCCTGAGGTCCCTGGAAGCACCCTAGATACTGTCAACGGATCTAAATACTTAAGCGAAGTGTATTATCTGGCTCAAAAAGATTTCAAGGGTCGGTTTACTGTACCTGTGCTGTGGGACAAAAAGAGGAAGACCATCGTCAACAATGAATCATCAGAGATTATACGAATGCTGAATTCAGAGTTCAATGAGTTCTGTGCTACTGATGAACAGAAAGCATTGGACCTCTACCCAGAGCACTTGAAACAGAAGATAGATGAGCTGAATGAGTGGATATACAAGTACATCTATTCTGCTTGCTATCTATACCACACGCTTTAAAACTTAATGTACTATGTTTACTGTAATAACCAGGAGCATTGGCTGTGGCATCCTTTGCTTTGCAATGGGAACCACCTTATGGACAGCCTGGTGGGCCCTTAATCTTGAGTAGTAGCATGGGACTAGCTCTAATAACTGGGTATGTATCATATTCTACTTCTACTCTAAAACTAGAGTAAGATAAAAGGTATATGTGATTTAATATTATTTTTGATCTTTACAGAGATATTAACAATGGTGTGTATCGAGCTGGGTTTGCCAGGGCCCAAGAACCATATAACTTAGCTGTTGGAGAGGTGTTTGCTGGCCTTGACAAGGTAGAAGAGATACTGAGCCATCAACGGTACCTGACAGGTCCCACCATTACTGAAGCTGATATTAGACTCTATACCACTCTAGTCCGATTTGACTGTGTCTATGTTGGACACTTCAAGGTAGCTAGGCAGTGTTTTATAAACTATGTACTGTACAGTGGAATTACATATCCTATTAAATTACCCAAAGAAAATCCAAACGTGTCCTTTATGTAGAAGTTCCACTTCATAAGGTTATCCCCAGATTACATATATAAGGTGCCAACATTTTTTTGACTAGATGTAAGCCACACCCATAAACCACACCCATCTCTATAGTAGTAAGATTGTTATTATTAATACAAGAGATTTAACTAGAAGTCATACTTTGAAAGTGGAGCATTTCTGAACAAGCAATGGAGTAATAGTACACATACAATCATTCAGGACACTAGACCAAGCTCATAAATACTAGAAAGTCCTGGATGATTGGTACCACATCAAACATTATTAATTCTTTTTGTAATAATATCACTTACTCTAATTTAATCTGTCTCGTGATATTTTTAGTGCAATAAGAAGAGGATTGTGGATTACCCTAATGTGTGGGGATATCTGAGGGATCTTTACCAGACCAGGGAGTTTGGGGAGACCACTAATAGATTCCACATTGAACACCACTACCAGGTATGGTACAGATTATGACATGTCATAGGAACCACGAGGAGCATACATCCACAAGTATGTCTCTAGCTATACTGTTGCATTACATAGTCTTGTGTGGACACCTTGAGGACGATTTAGGGAGTGGTTTGTTAATTATTGCAGGAGTCTCACAGGCACATTAATCCTCATGGTATTGTAGCCATTGGACCAGACATTGATTTCAGCCAACCTCATGACAGAGACACAAAGTTCTGAACACAAATCCGACAATCTATGCTGCTATAGTACTGAAATCATGATGTGAATGGTAGACATTTTTAAACCAAGGAATAGCTAGCTAGTAAAATAATAATTATTATTGTCTCCTAGTTCAATAGTTAACTCGATAGATATTGTTTAATATTATTGTTACAACAATGTCAGAAAAAAGATTTACAATATTATTATTTCTAGGGGGTGGCTGATACAGTCACTGCATGCAGCCAGCACGAACCTCATTAAAGGTAGCCATTGATTTTCCAACAACAGTCTGGGCTAGAATTACATAACAGAGAATAATCTTTAGGCTGACCTTTGTTTCTAATCCCCTTCCTTCATATTATACTACAACCAACTGTCAACTGTGGCTGAAATATTATAGCTAGCTATATATGTACTTAAAAGCTCTTTCAATAGTCCTCTATAAACAATAATGTCCGACCCATTGTTCTCCATGGTGCTGCCATATCAGACTGGGTGTGGTTAGAGACGTAATCTTCTATGGAAACAAGTTGGAGATGGAGAAGGAGGAGATGGAGAGGGAACCTTGCTGAGATTTGTGAAGATGTGATATAATCTGCATACACAGTAGACTAGATAACTGTGTGGATATTGATGTCAGTAATGCTCATCTTTGTCCTCTTTCATGAACAACATTGTATGTTTAAATGCTGTTATGAACACCATTCATTACAGTCTACCTAACTATATCCTACTCAACAACAAGAAAATTGTGTGTGTGTACTGTACACTACCCCACACCTATATCATTTTCCTATGATTAGATGAACAACTCAGCTTTTACTGTCTTGTTCTCCTTTCTGTTATCTTCAGCTCCATTTTACTTGTTCTGCCAGCCCTGCTCTGTCTTCTCATGCTTATTCTTCCTTGACAGTGGTAGCACTTTTATCATTTGCTAGGTAGCATGCTTAAATCAAATCAATTCTCTAAAGTCTCTCTTTCTGTAGAAAACGTACTAGCTAGTCTGAGTAAACCACCTAGCAAATGTAATGTTATTCTTTACCATTTATTTCCTTACAAACTCTACACATCAACTTGCACTAATAGTTAAAGAAATGTGTATACATCTTCCAGCTGGATATTAAAGAAATCCTTAATCTTACTGTCTACTCATACTACAGGTGTCCATCTCTTTTAGTTTGTATGTTATTTTGCCTTGTGATTTCATTCCCTACATTCCAAATGTTGTCCCTCCAACTAACTTGTTGGAGAATAAAATTTATTGTAGATTATATTTCGGAGAATCTATTAGCTAATAAACTATAGAGTTAATATTTTAGAGAATAGGATTTATTATTATTACAGAGAGAATATATATATTTATCTTTACAGAGTGCATTAAACAGTGGGTGCTGACAAGATAATATGATAGACATTGTCACAACAGCCATAAGTCAGAACAGAGAAGAGAGTACACAATATAGCACTGTTCAAACAAGAGATGAACATGACCAACAGAATAGGACATCCTAACTTGGTGCAGTTTATCGGAGCCACCACAGAAGGAGAGATGGTGATTCTAACAGAGCTAATGTTGAGGAAGCAAGAAAAAAAGTATTTGTCTACTAGTCAAGTCATCCCTATAGGCCAGGATGGCCAGATATGTAGAATCCATTATACTATATTGAGATATTAGCAGTGTCAACATTCTCCTCAAATAAATAAATAAATAAATAAGTAAATAAATAAATAAATAAATAAATAAATAAATAAATAAATAAATAAATAAATAAATAAATAAATAAATAAGTCACCTGAGAGTCAGTCTCTCTTCCAACAACAACACCTGCAGACTTCTAATTCACATCCCTGAAGTCAGTGACCCTTTGCAGCAGTTCTTCAGATTCAGAGTTCTCCTTAATAGACAGATTGACACTACTATTACATACATCAACCATCTTATTCAAAGATACTGACAGAGCCTTTCTCCAAATTTATCTTATTTAAAGGTGGTTGAGCAATGGCAAAAAAGACTGATCCAATACCTTACATCATATCTCAGAACTTGATAACTATAATTTGCAATGTCATGTTACCTATTACTGATGTCTTTTCTTCTTATGTTTTAGGCAATAAAATTAATAGTGAGTGAACTCTTAATAGACACCTTTTATTATAACACTGTGGATAGCTATTATTATAGTTACATGCATAAATAGATCCTCTGACTCTCCTGAGGAGGGGAGGACAGGGAAGGGGGGTGAGCGGAGCAGAGTTGGTGCAGGAAAAAAAATACTTTGTTCTGGTACTTCCACTAACAGAAAATGCTAGTCTTCACAATGCCTTCTAATAATAATAATAGTATGTTTGTTTGAATACATGGAAAATATTTCTTGAAAACAGTTCATTTAATGGCAAGCAGTGATTTGATATATATAATAAAACTGAACTTTGAAGAGCACACAATATCAGAGACTTTTTCTTAAGGGTGACTCAGTGGAGCTAGTTATACTGTTATATCCTGGTCCTGGAATAAATGGACAGTTCTCTTCAGTGGAATGAGTTACAGGATATTCTCTAACGACGTCATCAGTACTACGATACTTTAGACTTGCCTATGGTAGAAAGAGAATTGGTGATTAATGAGGGGTAAACTTGACCTGATTACTCCAGGAAAAGTCTATTCATAGAGATAATGGAAGTTTTATCATTGACAAGCAGGCAGTCCCTTGTGAATGGATGCATGTTATTAGTTACTTGACCAGATACCTATCATCCAGCCCTCTTTGTGAACAATGGAATATGGACTGCATTATGAGAGGGAGTCTGATCTGTCACCCAATCCAAACACTCACCCTAATGTTCCTCCAGTTCAGTCTCTGGAGAGTGTCCTTATCTAGAGCATACACCAAAGCTGTGAGAGCACCTGAAGTCACCACAAAATGCAGAGAGGAAAAGTAATAGGAGGGAAAAGTGGGTCTACTAAGAGGTTACCTTGTAGGGGTGATGTGATCACATGTAATATGTATAGGGTAAGAACAGGAGTACCGTGTATATCAGTCACAGCCCTAAGGAACAAAATCGGGTGGGTGAGTAATATTCTCCTCATAAGAAGTTCCCTCCCACAGTACATAAGTCAGAGTAATATATAACTTTTTACCTATTCACTAAAGGGAGGAACGTAACGAGGAAGTAGACAGTGGGGTACCATATGAGTGGTTTAATCTCCTGCTTGATGAGGCTCTTCCTGTACTCTATGTTAGGGTCATAAATACCCTGCCACGTCTTAACCTGAATAACACATTCATTATGCATGGTAATGGTATGTAGTTGTAGTAGCTCTCAGGATATAAAACATGACATTTTCTTCCTATTAATTATTCCAGAGGGTGCTTGCTATAGATCAATTTTGTCCATGGTTCCATGCATGTACGTACTTGTGACTATTGTCCCTTTTAACAAATCTACATGTATCACTATATAAAACAAACGTACCTTTCTCTTCAGCAAGACAATGATGAAGATGTACATGATGAAGAGAAAGATGATCATAATGTATTGGGGCACATACCACCTGTGCACATACATTGTCACACATTAAATGACCATAAATGGCTAACTATGATAGGCAAAAACTCACACAGCAAACTGCAAGTATTCTCCCATCAAGTAAGGAGAGCAGCTATCATTCTTGTTACGTATCCAACTGCAAAGAGTAATAATAACAAGTGTAAAAACAACAGTGGACACTAGCCTTCACTTCACACCCTCTCTTCCCTTGACTCTATTCACTATTACACAGTGCTATCATCAGAACACCACTACCATGTTCCAGAAACACATCTATCACTCACCACCATGCTCCTGAGGGTCCAAAGGAATTGTTGTAGAGTGGAATGCAGCTAATGGGCAGAGGGAGGAGAAAGATGACAGCAAAGAAGAGCCTAGGAAGGTAAGTACATTAGTCAGATCAAAATGCTCTATCATAAGATGCAAAAGTGGATACCTTGGTACCAGGTACTAATTAATTATTATTCTTTTGCCAATTTTGTCTATTAAATTTTGACTATCTTGACTAAAATCTACAAATGCTAAATCACAACCAAAAGCTGGATATAAAGCTGGATATAAAGCTGGATATAAAGCTGGATATAAAGCTGGATATAAATAAAGCTGGATATAAAGCATATCATATTAAATTGTAGGACAAATTGAAAACTGCCAAAGGACAATTTGAGATTGTTGCTGTGTTATGGGGTGAAGTGCTACATCTGTACATCCACTCTTGTCAGAGAGAGTTTGACAAATTTCTAGAGGATCAGAATAGGACCATATCCTACCCACCCCTAGTATCCTAACCGTCCTGGTATCCATATTCTAACTGTCATCTTAGTATCCTAACTGTCCTAGTATCCTAACCATCCTAGTAGTATCCTAACCGTCCTAGTATCCTAATAATGAACATTTATTTCCCTCCCAAATTACTGGACAACTGAACATCAGACATTGATATTATGACACCATTAAATGAAACCTCTGCTTCAGATCTCACCATTCAAACTTCTTGGCTTTCTTCTCTGTACAGACAGATATCAATAAGTAGAGTGTAATACAGAAAATGGAGAGAAGTACGGTCCAGTCTGTGTAGAGGAGAAAGAACCCTTGTGCCTCACAGAACTTTACACTCTTCTGTGATGTAGGGTCATAGTCCACACGGCCCTGTTCAATTACAAATGTATCCCATTATCCTGTGCATCACGTTATGTTCCATTAAAAATACTATGATTATATTGCCATTTGTGAATAAACCTTTTAAACTAGAGTGGTTAGCCTATCAGGTGTAGGGAACTGACAAGCTGTATTAGATGACAAACTATATAGGCCTACAGGGGACCATATGGGAAAGGGGGGAGGGGCTATATTAAACAATTATAGAGGACAAGCTATATAGGGAACCATATGGGGGAGGGGTGGACACAAACTGTATTAGAGGACAAGCTGTATTGGTCTATAGGGGAGACAGTCCCTAGAATGATGCATACTATAGAAATCGATCACACCCTCACAGCATATTTTGCCTTGTGTATACATTTCCTAAAATGTAACATATATAATCTATTGATCAACCAACACACACACACACTCCTATAAGCACAGTTGTCTTAACAAGGATGGGGAAGTTATGACATTAGAGTTTAGTTTCAGAGTCTGTGAGTATATAACTGAAGAGAGATGTGATAGGAGTTTCCCGACTTACAAGAAGGTAGGCAATGGAAGAGAAAAAAGCTGACAGGCTCAGGTAAAGTATCAACCTCTGTATGAAGAATTTATATTTCTTGAAAAGCCAGATTAAACCGATAACAAAGACGCTGTATACAGGAGACAGTCATGGTTGCAAAGATATATAGTTACATGGCACAGCACTTACCTTCCACAAAATGAGATGGTGGACACAGAAACTCTGAGGTCCACAATGACTCGCTATAAATGAATAAAAACGAGTTCATAGATATTACAAATTGATGTGTCTTCAAACGTCAAAGTGGTTAGCTATAACTACACTCACTTGATGAAAAACAGCTTCTGGTGATGAGCTGAATAAAGGGCACGGCACGGCAGACGCCATTGTCAATATCCCTCCAGCTTTTGTTGCTATCTAATGTCTAACAAACAAGGGCTACCCATCATCGATCTGCTGATATGATGATGATGCCGACCGCCATAAACAACGAAAATTACGTCACAGAGCGTAATATTAAATGTTCCAAATAAGCGAGACTCCCTCTGCCTCTCAGCAGCGCGCGTCTCATATGCATTTATTTTATGCACAGAATTTTTTTTGGAAGGGGGGGGGGTTACTGCGCAGGGAGCCACACCGAGACTGCACTGTACTGCAATGCATGCACGTCGTAATTAACCTTGAGCATCCCTCTTATTAATTTGCTACTAGACTTTGCATTAGTGAGAGAAACGTTCTCGATTGACACTCTAGTTGAAAGTAATTTTTTTCCTGCCTCAATAATTACAGGTATTATTCTAATTAAAAATCATGATGCCATAATAATAAATAGAGATAAAAATAGAACGTGTTTGCTAAATGAATTCAATTCCTTCAAATCTACCAAATAAAGAAGATAATTATTATTAAGCAGATGGTTATAATCTGTTAAGTACACTCACTTTACATCTCCAATCTTTGTTTCCTTCATCAGCATGTGACCCTCCAAATCATATGCAACAATATCTACACTCTAAGTCAAGGATAACATCATCATCCCAACCAAACAGAAATAATAGCACTGGAATGCATCTAAGAACATGTCCAGGAATGTGTCCAATGGCCTCCCTCATGTTGACCTGACCTCTGAAAGAACAACCATTGAATAAAGGACAACAGAGCATTCTGACTGAATTAATCTTGGACTAAAAAGAGACATTATCCCCGCACAATGTAGGATACAAGTTGCAATCTTTCCTCTGTTTTCTTCAGATTTTGTTGCCACAATGATCGAGTCCTTTGTACCAGGAATGAACTTGAAGGAGGAGTAACCCCTATACAGTTCAAGAGGCTGCAAATAAATTCAGTAAGCTAGAAAAAAAAAGGGGGTTATTATTTATTATAGCTTACCCCTAATGTTGAAACAGAAATATCAGAGAAGTCTTCACTGGCAGTGATTAGAAGATTGGTTGCTCTTCCTTCATCCAAAACATCATTATAACTGAAAAAGGTGACACATCCTCTTTACATATCCTCTTTATATATATTATAACTAGTTAATCAATTAATACTTTATTAGAATAATTAATATTATTTATTTATTTATTTATTTATTATTATTATTATTATTATTATTATTATTATTATTATTATTATTATTATTATTATTATTATTATTATTACCTATAATTAATACTTCATTATTATTATTAATTAATTATTATTATTAATATTTAATAATAAAAGTTAATACTTTAATTTATTCATCACAGAACCATTTTCCTGATACATTTTTGTCAAAGGAGGCAGATCAGAATGTTTATTAGTCAGGTTTTTGTAACTGACAAAATAAACAAATGCTGAGAAATGACTAGGGGATATCTATATACATACACACACCTGCGAATGTAAGTTCAATGGTCAAGAATTGGTCAACAATGCCACAAAATGGCAATACAGTGAATTGGAAACCTTGAGACAAATTAAAGTGCCCAATTATGGCTTCATTTCAGGCAGTTAAGTTCTAGTAATGTTATAGAAACTGTCATTTGGAACATAGTCAAATGCCTATATATTGAGGTATCCTCATTTCAGGGGAGGTTTCACTGTATACAGGTGTCCTCATTTCAGGGGGGTTGGAATAGGGAATTCCACTATACATGTATATTTACTCTGTTATTAAAGATTAAGATTTAGACCAGACCCCAAGTCAGCCTTGAATAAGGGGTGCTTCTATGTGTAAATTCTGGACATTACGTCATTACTATTACATCTGTAATATACTTGTAATATTCAATAATATATAATAAGATTACTGTAATATACCTGCAATATTCAATAATATATAATAAGATTACTGTAATATACCATAATATACAATAAGAAAATTTACACATAGAAGCACCCTGAATAAGGATCTCAATATTATCCACCAACCTTTCTTTACTAGCTCTTCTAGGAAGGAAGAACCATTTATTATGAATCTTGCTCCAGTAGGCTGACTCGTGTATAATATATCCAGGTGGATGTATTCCAACTTTTTCTTTCAATTGATTATAGACATCAGCCCATGGTATGTGCCTTATATAACCAAGGCTATTTATTACCTTCACATACTGAGGATGGTCGTTTAAATATTCCTGCAGTATTAACAGGTGTCGGTAAGTAATGGTTTGTTAGGATTTTCAAGCAGTCTGAAAGCAAAACTAGCACTTTGTTTTCCTATACTTTCCTATACCATTAAAATATACAATTTCTCCTCTTAAACAATTCATTTTCAATTTCTCCTCTTAAACAATGCATCTTTCTAAGCCCTTCAATAAAGTATCACCTTTTCTCCTCACCACAGTAATTAAAACTTCACTCTTAATATTGCACCCTCGATATTATTCCCTAGTACACTCAAATTTTACAGCCCTGAAACAGTTATTTCCTTTACTATGGCCTCCTGTGTTTATATTGAGGTGTCTTTTTCCTATTTCATCTCAAAGATACCATCAGAGTTTGTGGAATGCCTACTAAACCACACATATACCTCAATTGTATCACTATTCCCACCCTCACCCCCCCCCCCCCCCCCCCCCCCCAAGAGTTGATTGATCCCTTCCTAACCCCTGCTTGTGTTGTCCACTCTTTCCCCAGCCCTCCAATGTAGAGATGATGGTTCTTGACTGCCATCCACTCTGCCTTGAATCCCTTGTCCACTGTGCCTGGTCCATCCTCCAATATCACCCACGGCACCAATAATCCATTAATAATCTCAAAGACTAGAAGAATATTCAATTGTCTGACTGTTACTAGTATTATTTTCTATCTTTTTTTTTTTTTTTTGGGAGGGGGCAGGGGGGGGGGAGGGGGGTATTAATATTAATTTTGGCTATTTAAACAGCAGAAAACAAAATAACATGTTAGAATACATTAATTGTTAACAAGTTGTTGTCATTATTATTATTATTATTATTATTATTATTATGAGATATTCACAGAAAAATATTATTAGCTGGTAGAATGTTATATTAAAATTTGTTAAATGGGTACCTGTCTTTAATAATGACAAAAAAGGTACACAGAAAAGAATGCCATTTTTGAACCTCTGTATCTACAACTCATAGCTAGTAGACACCTAACTCATTAAAACTTACCTATTCCTGATCTGTCATCCACAGTGTACAGTTTGCCATTGAATGCTACCAGTTCGGATAACTCCACCCCTCTCCCCTTCTCCGATATGTGAGAATGGAGTTGCTCCTCTTCAGGATTCCACTTGATAGACACCCTTCTGTCCTTGTGCAAGGTGAGTGTACCTGTCTTTAGAACGCTCCCCCATGTCTTATCGTCTATTTTCGAGTTTTCATCCTGGTCAGCTACAACACCAATCCGAAAATGTGTGTCACCATCTATATCTGGAAAAAGAATACAATTGATAAGTTTTCCCTATTCCAATCAGGCTGTCTCCTTCAGTTCAGTAGTAAACTTTGAACCAATGGTCTGTGTCATGGTTTATACTTCTTGAACATCATGGAATGTCACTTAATGCCACCATAACCGCACCCATACTTATTTTTCACGTGCAGGGCTTAATATTTGTATCATTATTCTGATACATTTACAGAAGTGTACTGGAGAACTCATTAACTTTAGCTAGCATACAGTCCAACTCATGGAGAGACATCACTTCCATTTAAACTCACAGGTTTGCATTGTAAGGGGGTATGTCACATTGTATCTATACTGTGGTTGTTTCTCCTCTTCAATTAAAAGAATGCCACCGAAGACTGAAGTTCTTCTCTTCGTCAACTCAGAAGGGAGCAGTAGCACTATGATAACTATGATGAGTGTGAACAGAAGTGAGTAGAGGACTTTGTATGGGATTCTGATTGGTCGTAGGAACCCACTGTCAGTGTTCATTCTAGTTATTAGAACACGAGACCACTTAAACATTCCGCCATAAAAAACCTTTAGATTTTAATTAGAGCACACCCCAAGCGGACACGCCCTTGCGTGAAGCCCCGTTCGACACTCGACCCCTTACCCATTATCACCTACTATACAAAACGAATGAGTAGAGATTTTCAAATTGCCACTAACTGTCCAAGAATAAGTGCCACCACCACAGTGAACAGTGTAACTACAATAAACAGCAATACACCAACAGTCCACACAGAAACCAAGCTCTTTTCTCTGTCTGATCCAGCCTCTTTCTTACTTCCCTCCCCTTCTACTTCTTCCTTTGTGATCTCCTGAATCCTCTCCCAGCAGCAGAGAGTGGGAGGACTGTAGCTGCTCCATAACTGTTCTTCGCGGCCATTCACTGTGCATGTGGCACAACTCCTCACACGAGCCTCATAGGTGACCGTGGAACCAGAATTAGCCGGGTAGACAGGGAGGGTGATGACCGAACTGGAGTCGGGTCCTTTGTAACACTGTCCAGAAAATAAAATTAACAATGTTCCAGTGTTCCCACCCTCTCACACACCCCTCCACCCAGGATACAGAATGGAATAAAGGAATGGCTTTCATGTAGATAAGTGGGTGGAGCATATATCCTATGACCTGGCAAAAAAATCGAGTGATATTCCTTCGTACTTCTTTAACCCAACATACAAACATATAGATCTGCACCGTCACACAATCACTGACCTGTGTATATTCTTGGTTGAGATTGGCCGCTCTAAATTGAGCTTCATAAATGAGTGGGTGGGGAGATTCCCCTGCCCGCCACTCCAGCTGCATTGTACTGTTGGACACTTGCATCATCGAAACACCCGTGGGAGACATGGGAGGGGCTGGCGTGGTCATGAAAGTCTGGAGATTGGACCAACTCCCCTGGCCACTTTCTGAAACGGCAGCAATCTTGAGACTGTATTCTGTTTCGGGTAGTAGACGTGTAATACGGTGAATCACTGCATTTCCACGATAAACTTCGTGGAACCTACAAAATACCAGTTTAGAAGGCTAGTAGATAATTTTTGTGGTTAAAATTTTCACTAACTACATATTATGGTTTACAGAGCCTAAAAATATTTGTGGATAATAATTTTTTTCCCACCCAACACAAAATTTCCAACTATATGCATTTTCAACTTACTGGTCCCCCTGTGATGACATGTGGAGAATATAAGTGAGATTCCTGCTGGGCTTCCTGCCCCAGCTAACCTTGAGGACATATGGGGAACAGGAGGAGAGAGATAGGTGAGGAGGTGGAGGAGGTGGAGGGAGGGTGGTACTAGACACATATGACCCAAACAGACCTCTACCTATAGAGTTCTCTGCTTGGATACGATACCTGCAAGGGAGGGAAAACCGACTAAAACTATAGTACAGCACACATAGATGTCATAGACTACAACAATTATACAATGATGTCATTGATCACAAGAACATCACATGATACATTAATATGTCACATGGCATGCTAGGTATTTGCTTATGGGACAATCTTCACTTCTCTGCCGAACACGTTTACTGTGTGGAGCTCTATACTGACCTGTAAGTTGTGTTTGGTTTAAGCTCTGTAATTGTATGCTGTGTTTCAGTTGCATCCACTTTGATCACATGACTTGTCATGTGACCAGAATCCACACCTATTTCTATGTAGTATGCCGTAACAGGTGAACCGTTAGCTTTAGGCACACTCCATGCAATCAACAAGGAGTACGGAGAACGAGTTACCTAAAGTACAATAACAGATATATGGTCAGTCACTAAAGTGGGAGGAGTTAATGGGTGTGGCTTACTAGATTAGTGTTGGTAGGTGATGAAGGTGCAGAAGGTACAGTGGTGAACATGATGGGGTATGACCAGTCGCTAGGTCCAGCCGAACTCAATGCCTGTGTGTGCGTGCATGTATTATTACCACAGTCTAAACTTATAAACATTAGATTTTCATTTATTACAAATAGTATGCCATTGGAGACATATCTGTAGAGTCTAAAGATTGTAACCACACCCCCATCCCATGACTGACACACCCCTCTAATGACCACATGTTGGATTTTCTCTGACCTTCACTCTGACTTGGTAGCTAGTAGCTGGAGTGAGGTTTCGTAGAGAGGTCTGGTTAGTGATGGAGGAGGAGGTAAGGACATGGTCCCATTGTTGCTCAGTAAACCACTGGAGCTCATAGCTCTCCACGGGACAACCATGACTCCCAGGAACCTAAATTAACCATATAATATTTTTCACTGCTAAGTGAGGGGTCATACTGTCATTAGGGAAATTTCATGTCTAAAATTCTGTGTAATTTTTGTGTAAAATGGCTATAAATACCTCCCCCCCCCCCCCCCCCCCAAAAAAAAAAAAAATTAACACACACATACCAAACAACAACAAAAACCAACCAACCAAACAACAACAACAAACAACAAAAAAACAAACAAAAAAAAAACCATTAACAATAGAAATTGTAGTACTTTCTACATAATAAACACTTCATTTTTAAGGCTAATAGCCAAGTAATGACAGAGACAAAGTAACAGTGAAATTAACCAGATCTACTGTCCAGACAAAATAAATACATCTTTTGTACCTTCCATTTAAACTGTGCTGAGGTGGCAGATACTTCATTTACCTCCAGATTGGTGGGGCAGTCTGGTTGACCTGGGCTAGTGTGTCCACTACACTCCACAGAGGGTGCACTCGTCTAACAAAGTGAGAGAGAGAAAATTTCCATTAGCACCAGAAAATATGGGAGCTTACCCCTATTGCGTTACAACATAGGACTCTGAACTGGTAGTGCTCTCCAGGGGACAACTGAGTAATGGTATGAGTGAGACAGGGTTGGGGAGAAGAAGGGGTGGAGGGTTCATCAAATGTCCTAGCGTCGGCTACTGTCCCTACAGTAGTCCAGTCAGTGTTGAGTTCATGGTTCATTTGGATATTGTAGGAAATTATAGCAGAACCTCCATCAGTGAGAGGGTATCCTGTGTGGGAGGAGTTTAGTTACTTTTATAGTTTGATGGGAGAATCTGCAGACATAGCTACATCAGCAAAAGGACACAAAGGTAAACTCGCCCAGTCTAGTCCGAGTAGGGGGCATTGGGTGGGATATGGCATTCTTAGTCCCTAGAGAATATAACTTTTCTTGACAATAAAAGGAAGAAACACTAAGACACTGTTCTTCATGAAAACCCGAAAGAACAGCTCAGCTTGGACCTCTATGTAATTCCAAGGCTGGTGTAGAGGTATACAGAGGTATATGTACCCCACTGAATTGTGATAGAGTGTTGTGTGGGGTCTGGTGTAGAGGTATACAGAGGTATGCGTACCCCACTGAATTGTGATAGAGTGTTGTGTGGGGTCTGGTGTAGAGGTATACAGAGGTATGCGTACCCCACTGAATTGTGATAGAGTGTTGTGTGGGGTCTGGTGTAGAGGTATACAGAGGTATGCGTACCCCACTGAATTGTGATAGAGTGTTGTGTGGGGTCTGGTGTAGAGGTATACAGAGGTATGCGTACCCCACTGAATTGTGATAGAGTGTTGTGTGGGGTCTGGTGTAGAGGTATACAGAGGTATACGTACCCCACTGAATTGTGATAGAGTGTTGTGTGGGGTCTGGTGTAGAGGTATACAGAGGTATACGTACCCCACTGAATTGTGATAGAGTGTTGTGTTGGTCTCCCCACAACACACACATATAGGGGAGGAGAGGGCTTAACTGCAGGGGTGGAGAGTATAGCCTCAGGGGACCACTGACCACAGCCTCCTACTGAAACAGCACAAACCTAAAAAAAATGACACAAAGTGAGTCTTAAGGTCATTGTAATTAAAGAGGTGGTCCCCTGCTTATACAGTGACACCTATAAACATCACTGTAGTGCAGAGGTGATTTGTCCTGATAATATAGTGGCCCCTATGCCCCTATAAATATCACTTCAATACAAAGATGACCTGCTTACAGTGAAACCTCCATAGAAAACTAACATGTAAACATGAAAATAGCCTTGAAGACTAAGCCTCTCACCTTGGTTAGGTATTTCCTCCCTGGCTGAAGCCCCTCAGCCAAAAAATTCCCCTTGGGTCCAGTATACACACATGTCAGTTTGTCAGTACCAGATATACCCATCTCTAACATGTAACTCTGAATCTCAGCCCCTCCATTATCCAGGGGTTCCTGCCATGTAATGCTCAGAGCAGTAGACAAGGGTCTATCCTTGAGAAAGGGGGCGGCTGGGGGCCCTGGAGCACTGGGCAGTGTGTGATGCATTACAGATGGGGATGTCGGACTCTGTCCTTTCTCATTACTAGCAGTCAGCCTGAAATTGTAACCAGTAGCTCGTTGCAAGCCAGTGCAAGTGAATGAAGTGTTCTCTCCCTGATAGACAGGTCTGTAGCCATAGCCCTAATGTAGAGGATAATAATGATTCACATTCACCAGAACAAAAATCTAGAGTGTTTTCAAAAACTCATTCAGAAGATACATTAAAGGAGAGGGAAACTGAAAATTTCCCATTATCTCTATATAATTATATCCTGTAGGCAGAGTATTTAAAAACAAAACAAAAAAAACAAACAAACAAACAAAAAACAAACAAAAAAACTTTCCCCCTTTTTCTAATAGTAGATGTATTTATGTACAATTCTTACCATTGAACAAAAAAGGGTTTTACTTACAGAAGTGGGGTCTTCCATCTCTAGTGTGTATGATGCTATGTCAGCCCCATTAGATTGGGGAGGTGTCCACTGGAGAGCTAAATGCCTGACACTGGCCTCTGTCATGGAAGGAGGCTGGGGGACTGATGGAGGCCCTGCACCGGAGCTGAACTCAAGAATATCGCTATATGGACTATGGAGTCAAGAGAAAAAGAGGTTAGTTAGTTTATTATTTTGTTGAGCTCCCCACTATTTTGGGTTAAATTATGAGCCAAGGCTAAATTTATAAATATTATTTATTGTCTCTTCTTCTTCAATAGGAAAGATTTCTCTATATTATTTCTAAAAATCACCTGATGCTATTGTTGTTGTTGTTGTTGTTGTTGTTTTGATTATTTTACTACAAGATTACTGACAGAATTACTGCTCATCACATAGATATACTAACCTTGTACCAATATCATTGCTAGCTCTCACTCTAAACTGAGCAAAAGAGGCAGGTGGGAGTTTACGTGTGAACTTGAACTGTTTGGCCTTGTCTGATACCAGTAGTTCCCACTCTCCCTTGCACTGGTCCCAATCCAACTCATAGTGAGTGATAGGGGACCCATTATCCTGAGGGGCGTTCCAACGCAAGGTCAAAGTATTCTTTGATCTGCTAGCGATTTTGGGTGGGAGGGGTTTGGAAGGAGGCTGGGCAGGGATCGTTATAGAACATCCTATATTAGAAGTGTTTTTTTTTTCTTAACCACATGAAAATCATTACCATTCCTACATCCCAGTACACCCTGAGAAAACTTCAAGCTGCTACTTTTGTACTTGTTAGCTACTTAACCTAAACACTCTCTCTAACATGAATTCACAGATTAGCATTGATCTCCCAAGGATTGTGGGGGGCCTAGTGGACATTTCCTCCTTTCATGTAGGCTTGGGGGTGGGGATATAATTGCTTTGATGTGGCCTGAAACTCCACCTCACCACACCCCTTCACAACTATTGGTCCATGAACATTCTATCTGGATTTGATTACTGGGTCAAAAGGTTATTGATCAGTGCTAAGACTTACTTAACGAAGGAGAGCCTATGATTTCACCCATACTGGCAGTCACAGTGAAGTGATGGGTGTGGCCTAAGGTCAAGACATCACTAGAGATGGTACAACTGTGGTCAGTACCCCTAGACAAAAAAAACATTAATATTATTCACAATATTATGTAGAAATCACTACATAAATCTATTGTCTGGGAGAGACACAGATTGTAAGTATTAATTCTCAAAGGAAGTCCCTAGAATCTTACTTGTAAACCTCTTTGGAGTCAGAGCTGCCATCATAGGACGCCATGATGGTGTAATTGACTTCCCTAGACTCTCCAGGCACCTCTAAATCCTTCCTCTCCCAACTTATGGTGGCCTTCCCTTCTTTTTCATCAAAGGCAATCTGAAGGTAATGAAATATAACATTATCCTCATATTGCTCTGGATAAGAAAAAGAGATATGGTCTGAGAAATTCCTGAGGCCTGCTAACATAACCACATAATTAGCCCCTCCCTCTGGCATGTTCAAAATTCAGAGGCCCATTGTTATCTAGTTGCACATACAGACCTGTGGTGCCTGCTCATAGGTTAATTTAGCCCTCAACTTTTCTTTCCTTTGTTCATCCGCTCTCTTTTCCTTTTCTACATAGCAACAGTAGTCATGACAACAGCATCAGGTATCTAAATGATGACACACACCTCTCTGTTCTCTTAATTCTCTCTGCTGCCCCTCTCTCTCCATTCTTTCCCTCTGCTGCTGTTGGAGTTGCTGCAGGATGGGGTTAATTGCTGCACCTCGACCCTGAGATGTACCCTGTCCCTGTTGAGGGAGTGCCCCTACATTGATAAGCCGAACCTGCTGAGCAGCACGTTGACCTGGTAGTGCCTGAACAGAACATCACAGTCAACATCATAATAGTTTATAAAAAAAAAATACAATACTTACTTGACCAGGCATGTTAACTCTTATAGTGTATCTCTGGCCTGGTGGAAGATTCCTTGGGATGGGAATATGAATGGTGTGCTGCCTCTGACCACTTTCATTCTCTCTGTTCCCATCTGCACTGGCCATTTTGTAAGCTTGATGTGTATCATTTGGAAAAAAACATAAATACTCACGTGTCTATTACAATAATCAGCTGACCAGTTATTTCCATAACAACGCAATTTTTCTAACAACCTCAACGACTTCGCTTTACTGCAGAACACAGCAGATCACAAAACTGGATATGTTACCTTTTCTACCTGGAAACTCTTTTAACCCTAACGTAGGTTTACTCTTTAAGTTTAAGATCTAGTTGGGGTTAGATCTAACTTTTATAGCTCGGAAAGTCTGATTTCCACAAGTCACAGTCATTCGAATACAGAGGAAATGTACCTGTGCTTTCACTGGAAAAACCAGGAATTGGTGGTAAGCCATTGCGTGGCCAGAACTTGGCAAAGACCACTAGCATATACCCCAAAGGACTCGGAGGGGACAAGCCTGCATGGGTAGCATTTGACAAGCAGGTAAATGTTACACCAGAACAGCTTTAATGTAGCAGTATCTTCCTGAAACTATGTTTGTATAGGTCCTTAGGTTTTATGCTTACTTTCAAGAGACAGTTCATGAGAAGAATGAAGAACAGTATCGGATCAGGAAGCCTGTCATCCTCTTCTACTTGGAAGATGATTCTGTACAGGTTAATGAACCACGGATGGAAAACTCAGGGATCCCTCAAGGTCAGTTCTATTGTGTATGGATTATAAAGTAAAGCAGAACATGGAACATGAGAATATATTCAGTGGTAAAGGATACATTGGAATCAAGTCTACTGTCTCTTGTTGTAGGATATTTTTGGGCTTAGATGGTCATTTTCCTTCATGTAAAGGGTCCTTTTATGAGGTGATCTAAAACAAATTTGTGCTATTGATTATCTTCAAATTCTAAATTCCCACTGGGTCAGCAGTGAATGTCCAGAATCTTTTCCCCATTCGATTTATTATTCTATTGTAGGGACTCTTATTCGAAGACATCGAGTGCCATTACCTCCACCAAATGATGACAAATTCTATACTGTTGCTGATTTCAATGTGGGGAAGCAGTTGGTGATGCATGGAAGGGTATTTCAGATAACAGTAAGTAGTGATGATGCATCATATTAAAGTATGGTATGTGACCACAGTAAGTACAACCATTTTTACTGATCACACCTTACTTTCCTTCAATTAACCTGCAAACCTCCATAATAAACTGACTCAACTGGCTTGGTGTTTATCTCTTAAGCTGGACTAAACTGTGTGGCTATACCTTAGGAGCCACCTATGGTAAATGTATGTAAAACTACTTTATAGGATTGTGATGAATTTACTCGGAAATTCCTTATCAAATTGGGTGTCCGAGTTCCTCCACCACTTCCAGTTCCACAAGACCCTTATACCTCTTATAGGGAAGATGTAAGCTATTTTGCAACTCTTTTAATTAAACAGAATTATAATAATATTTCACATTCACTCATTCCAGCTTGTAGCTACCATGCAGCCACTGAGGCCATATGAGAGGCAAGACACACTTCGACAGTTCCTGGACCATGACAGAGAAGTGCTCAGGTTCTATTGCTTTTGGGATGATTCTGACAGGTAAATCAATGCTAAGTCTTGTGAGTAAGTAATCATTGGATACTAGCTAATACCTTCTTCATACTGTATAGCTAGCTAGTATTTGGTGTCTCTATAATAATATTTTTCTTAGCATGTTTGGGGATCCTCGTGAAATGGAGCTTCATTACTTTCTTGCTGATGATACTATTGAGATAGTTGAGAAGATCCCTCCTAACTCTGGTCGGGATGCTGTTTCCATGTTCCTTCGTAGGGCTCGCCTCCCTAAGGAGCCCCTCCCAGTTTTCCAGCCTGGAGTACAGACCAAAAGAACAGTGCTAAATGTCTTTGGGCCCATGGGACATGGTGGAAGATATGTCTTAGATTCACTCAAGGTGATAACAACTGGGTACTAAGTTCTAGTTAGTCAAACGATGGTATATAGCTAGCTAGCTAATAGCTAGCTATTATGGGTTACATTGCTGTTTTAATAATAATGAACCTTTGTATTTTAGCTAGCTAATTCTTGCACCAACTATTTGTAATGAAGAGAGCATTTAACTAAAACCTGTGGATAAAACATGTTTAATAATAGCCATGCAAGGAATTACTTGCATACTATACTTTCTGTACATTCAGTTCATCAATTTCATATTATGACATTGTACTCTTTCTTGCAAGAGTGATGATGAGTGTCATTCTCTATTGTAATCATATGTATAGACTGGTACTGTTGATTCTGACTACTATCATGACAGTGATTTGGTTCTAAGTGGTGTTGTCAATGTGTGGGGACGAAAGCTTCTCCTTTGCAACTTTGACAAATTCACTCAAGAATATTATAGAACCAAGTATGGGATAGGTAAGTATTATTGAGAAGGTTATATGATTATATGATATACAGCACCTGCTTATTTCTAAGGCAATTTATTTTTACTGCTCTCAAAAATATTTTTTTATCTTTTTAGCTATTTATGTCAAACATTATTATTGATTTTTTTAAATGACCCTTTACCTATCAAGGTGAAATTAACTAGCTCTACTGTGATATTTTAGATAAATTTGAGACAGTTGAAATCCCTAAGTCTGAAGTGGCTCCACCGGAGAGAGAGATCCCACCTTACAATGGCTTTGGATCTCTAGAAGACTCTCTGGCAAATTGTACAAACCTTATTCCCAAGCCACCACGAATGTCAGTAATAATTGTAGCAAATTACAGGGATATTGAACTGAACCCCTCTTTTTTTTTTTTTTTTTTTTTTCAGGGACTTTTTGAAGTTCATGGAAAAGGATCGAAATGGTTTGGACTGCAATGTACTAAGGTTTATAGCTAAAATTGAAACCAACCGTCCTGTTGACCAGGACCGAAAGTTCATCATATTCTACCATCTCTCTGATGATACCATGTCTATTTATGAGCCACCTCAGAGAAATTCTGGTACATATGTCATAATAATTTAGGCAGGTCTACAATAGAGAGCATGTATTTAGGAGCCACATAGCTAAATGGGTGTGGTCTGAGGCCATCTTGAGAGGCATAGTATTGTAAAAAATGTACAGAGACCCCACTGCTTAGAATTCTATGAGAAGTATCTACTTGTTCCTTTACAAAACTTCTTGTCTACAAACCAAACTGGTTTGCAGGACACAGATAAGGGTACATGTATTGTGAACCTACCTCAAGACAAGTGTTAAGTGATGTCTACGTTGTCTCTGCATATACAGGTATTGATGGAGGTCCCTTTCTGGTTAGAGGTCGAGTTCCCAAGTGCAAGATTTCTGAGTCTGATCCTGTTGTGTATTATCAGGCAGAAGACCTCTACATTGGGGGCAGAGCCCAGTTCTATAAACACAATTTTATTATCATTGATGCTGATGAATATGCTCTGAGATACATGGAAAAAAACAAGGAAAAAGTAAGAAATCCACTACATGAAATAAAAGAAATGGATTGTGCTCAATCTGTTTGTTCTCTTTCAGTTCCCTCAGTCAAATATTTCACTCATTATGTCCAAACTGAGAGGTCCAGCAGCTTCATGCTTCACCAAAATCAAAGATGCCTTTATTGAGACTGACACCAACAAACAAAACAGCCTCTCCTATGCAAAGTTCAAGTAAAGATATTATTTATACCTATTAACCATGTACAGTAGAATCTCAGTTATGTGGACCCTATGTGACTCCATGAAACATCCATTTATGTGAAGCAATACATTTGAATAATAGCAGTGTGTTCTATCCATATCAAAATTGACAATGAATATATATCAGTCCCTATAATTAGATAACTGAAAGTCCATACTGTATTTTTTGTTAGTATTCTTGATTTTTATGTAGAGGCTGGCTGTAATACTTTTTTTATGGCTAATAACATTATCAGTATCTAGGTATTTCATTCTTATGCAGGAAAGTAGTGATGGGGCTATCTCAGACACTATTGAATGAACATGAAGTTCTGACTTTAGCCAGGAGCTATGGAGAGAAGCAGTACCCTGTCCTGACTACATTGGTTTGGTTGATTCAGGATGTCTTGCAAAAGGCCAATTATACAAATTTCTCTGAGCTAGAGGCTGCACTACAGGAGGCTGATAAAGGCCAGGGAGGGTTCCTACAGAGAGATAAGATCAGGTTTATTTCCTATACTGTTGGCTTGCCACTCCCTGATCAACTCATCGATGGTGCTATCATGAAGTGAGCAGTTAGTTAGACATTATCATTCAAGTGATAGCCAGATCAGAGCTATGATTGGCTAAATGACTATTTTTGGTAGTTATGGTGGTATACACTAGTTTCTTCTGCCAGCCTCCTTTGCCATTTGCCAATAGTGAATACCTAAGAACCTGGTTCACAACTTTTGCAGCTGAGGAATTTGTGATAATTGTGCTTACTCATGCTAGAAAATATTATATAGCTATCGAATAGTCCAAAAAATGTGACCCTTCTGGGGTTGGTTGGCCCATGAAACTAGGCAGACACCATTCACAAAATAAATCTATTATATGGCTATGTAACATGCTAACTAGAAGTTAATGCATTGTTATTTCTTAGTTGTCAAACTAATGGGATAGACCAGGTTGACTATCATCAGTTTGTCCAGCTTCTTGACTGGAAAAACCATCCTCTGCCAAAGGACAAAGAGAAAAAAGTAAGCTATACAGAAAGATTTAACTTCATACCAACTTTGTTTCTTTTTAGGTCGCTGCTGGTTTGTTTGATGGTTCTTTGAGTGGATTTGCTGAATGGACTAAATTCCTGGGACCCATAAACTATCCCGCCATAATATCCGATCTTCAACTCTAACTAAAACTAGCTACATGTATAGATTTACACAATTGCATTCTTTTGACATCAACATTGACTTGGCTTAACACAGTCACAATATTAACGACTATATACCATACACATTACCATGTGGGGTATTAGTAAGGGTACACATTACCAGAGCAGAGGTGTATTCAGTACAACAAGCGCTACCTCACACACCCACAAATGGCCACTAGTCTATGGCCACACCCATATCTTGGATTAATTCCATAGAAAGGCGTGGCTAACAAGTCTTGTGTTGCCACGTGGAATCCTTGAACGTTAATTCTGAGGTGCTGAGGGGATGGAACGGACTAAAGGAAAGAACCCTTCAAACGTCCAGAAATGGCAGACTGTCGGAAGTAAAAAGGGAGCTGTTAAGGCGAATTCGAAAGCGGGTTCGAATAAAGTTAGTCGTACGAGTAAGTTGTTTTTGAGGTGGCGAACTGTTTGTAGTTAGCTTGTATCCAGCTTGGTTGTTGGCTAAATAGCTATGTATTATACCGGTACTTTCTTTTGGGCTCATTATTTACAAGTTTGTTCATAGTTCAGTGGGAATGTACCCTCATGTGTAATTCCAAAATGTTGTCCTTGTATATTTAGAAGAAATGTTGAAAGAGGAGATATAAAACTCTCTTTCCTCAAAATGTACCCCTGTCAAAAATGATTATTGTTCGCACAGCTGGCCTGTTTCACTCCAGTGCTCCCTTTAGCCAGTTCAGAGAACAGATTGAGGATGAAGAAGATACTGACGGGTTACCTGTTACCTCTATTCCAGCGAAAATAGGGATAACAAAAGCAAAGGAATTTGCAGTCAGTGATGTTACAGTCAAGAAACGAGCAACTAAGAAGCCTAAAATAAAGAAACTAAGTTTTGAGGAGTGTTTGGAGGAGGTATGGATGGATATAGTGGCACCTCTCTAGGCAATTTATGAATAGTTATCAATGACCTAATTAGGGGGAGTAGTCTCATTTCACTGAATCATATTGCTTTGGACTCTATGGGGAGTAATAAATGTGCTAATTAGAGGTATATTACTATGAAATGAAATTAATGTCCTGATTATAGAGGTGGCCTCATTTGGGAGGAAGGTAGGGAGGGAAGGGTAAAGTAGTAAGTGACAGTTATCTGTGATTCTATTTTTCCTGTAGCTCAATTCTCAAGAAATAGAAGAAATAATTGAAGAACTTGAGGAAAAGCACAAAGACAATCATTTTGTATGTATATAGTGTTGGATGCTAAGTATGCTACTAGAATAAAGTTGTGGGAGGGGCCTTGTTGTGGTATTACCTAACAAAATTCTGTTTTACAGAACATTCTGAAAGAGATCAATGGATATCTACAAAACATCTTTTCAGGGGCTGAGCTAGAAGGAGACTATACATTCTCATCCAAACCACCAGGTTAGTTGTATCTTTTTCATATCCCATTTCAACCCTCCACCTCCCAATTCCCAGGGTACCCCTTAAGTACCATTCCTGCATCCTGCCAAGACCCTCTGTTGAGGGTGGTGGCCCAGTGCTCACCATTAATCCAGGAGAACTGCTTCAGGTATTGTGTGGAGCTTCTCAGAGGAGGGGTAAATTCCTATGGCACAAGAATCATGATTCTCTTGCTGGTTAACTGCAATAGCTCTGTGTGCGTGGAGGCTGCAAAAATGGTAAGTGATGAACTCAAGTGAGTCCCTCTTGGAATTTAGCTGGCTGGGAGTTTTAAGTATGAGAAACATTTTGAAGAGACTTTTATTTTCACTAATCTCAAAGTATTACAGATTAATTCACAGTTTATTTTTATTTCTCTGAGTTTATTTATTTATCTACTTCATCACTTTTATTGAAGTAATGTCATCAGAAAGAGGTGCGTGTGTGGGTGTGGGGGGGGGGGAGGTATGTACTAGATACAGGATTTCTGTGGGAATTGGTAAAAAGTTTGCATGCATAGACATTTGTATGTGTCTGAGCATGTAGATCAAGATTGTATTAAACAGTAGCTTGGTTCATTATTTCTTCCTCAGATCAAACTCTTGTTGGAGTCTAACATCAGTAAGGTCCCAGAGGCACTATCATTGTTATGGGCAGGATTGCCGCACCCAAGACTCCACTCATTCACTGCTGTCAAAACCTGGCCTGACCTCTGCCTTCCATTCTTTCAACAAGACAATGTTCCCAGACAAGTCCTCACATATGTCGTTGACTATACCAGTCTCCTGATAAGGTAATGTGTAGAAATTCATATAGAATAAATTTTAAAGGGTAAAAAAGATTGTTTTGTAGGTAAATAGTTAATTTTTAAGGAGTAGAATTAATGAACTCCTCAAGACTCTTCCTCTGTGATCATAGGACCATTGGAAAAGACAATGGTGGTGTGTTGTTGGAACTCCTCTCCCCACAAGTGGTTACCTCTATCTTGACTTCACAACAACTATTACACAAGAGGTACAATAAAAATAATTTGTTTTCTGTTGAGTTTAGAGAATGTTGTTTTTTTTTTGCAGGACACAGAAGAACATACAGGAACTTTTAAAGATGGTTCAGGTAATAGAGGCATTTATAAGTGTTGGAATTTTACCAAGTAAAACATGTTTTATTCAAAGCTTGATATAAAAATCTCATTCAGTTTCAATATGTATTAGTAGGAAGATACAAGACATCTTTTATTCCACTTGGCATGTTTCCCAGATGTCAGAATTTTAAATAGTTTGGTCCAAGTCAGTAGTGATCACACGATTTTATGCAGTGTAAATGTGTTTTGTAAGTATTAAGACCCTTTACCGAATGTATGAGAGCAAAATATAAAATGATTATAGCTTTCAGGTAGTGATTTTAAATACATCAGCTAATATTATTTTCTATGAATATTATTATTAAAATACAAGTGTTCATGTACTCTTACAATAACAATTGTCTTTCTGCTCACAAAAATTAATACCTATTATTATGATTAATTTAGCCAAGAAATGGCTACCTATTAATAATGACAATGAATTTTGTTTCCTATAGAATACTGTATTGAAGGTAGCCTCTGATAGTCAGCTGGCAAAGTATTTCATAGCATCCTTCCCTCGGTTATCAAACGATAACACTGTTCTCCTTGGCTTTACTCTCGGCTGTCTGCAAAGATCGGGAAGCAGCTGGGAGGTGTGGTCTCGCATGTGTTCCTCCTCTCCTATGTCATCTGTCCTTCTCAAGGAATTGAGTAATGACGAGGCAATGCCTCCTCTTCGTAAGGACAAGTTAGCCGCAGTGATGGATAAGTTATCACATGGAGTTCTACCAAAGGACAGGCATTTGGTCAAGGTAGTTTGTGCTTCCTAAAAAATTTTAAATTTTCATTAACACTTGGCTCTGTCGTCTAAAATTACGGGTGCTTCTATAAAAAATTCCTATTACATCTGTAATATACCTGTAATATTCATAAGATTACTGTAATATACCTGTAATATTCATAAGATTACTGTAATATGCCATAATATACAATAAGAATACTGTAAGGAAATTTACACATAGAAGCACCCAAAATTACATCAAGTCAAAACCTCACTCACTCAATACTTCATTTGTTGACCCTTTACCATACAGGCCCTCCTTAGCCATTATCCTAAGAACATTGTAAGATCTGCCAGCGTTGATGAGGGAGAAGGGAGATGGTGTAGTTTATGTGGCTTCCTAATCTTCACCCTCAGCCTTGCGTACTTGTGTATATTGGCTGCCTTCCTTTATCTCATCTCTCATCATGGTAAATGATCACTCTCAGTGTCAATGTATGGTAAAACTCTATTCCAATCCCCTGAAATCAGAGCATCTCCATATACAGTGGAACTGTTATTCCAACCCCCTGAATTTAAATGGGCCACCTTTGTGAACTCTTCTATTCCAACTCCCTGAAATGTTTATATAGTAGAATCCAACCTGGGATACCTCTGTACACAGTGGAATCCCAACCCCTTTAAATGAGACCAGCTCTACATTAAGGACACTTGAAGTTGAATATTGTATTAACATTAATAGAACTTACCCCCTCCCCAAAACAAGACCACCCTTTTAATCAGAATACTTTAAATTGTCCCAAGGTATCGGTATCTAGAATAGAGAACACTATTAACTACTCCACAATAATATTGTTATATAGGCCCCAAAAGTATCTTGAATGACATCAGTAACATTGTTGGTGTCAAAGAAATAGGAGATACTTGGAGACTAATCTCATCCCTCCTAGCAACGGTCACCTCCATCACAAGGGAACTACATGCTGCTATCCTAAAAACTTTGTAAAGTATCATTTCCCTTCTCCGTCTTTATGTAAAGATTTCTGTTTCAAAATCAATTTTTGTGTTGCTCTGACATAATCTTTTTTAAAAAATATAATAAATGATTGGAAAAGTGATCCTAAAAGTTTTTGTTATAATAATAACCCTATTAAAATTAAATAGACCTCATTGTTTATGGGTGCCAAAATAATCGTCTGATTCTGTGCCAAAGTATCTGTCCCCGTAGTTCCCTACTCCAGGAATAATGTGGTAATGTTCGTTCACTACTTTGTCCATGGCAGATGTGATTATCTTTACTGCTGGGTATGCATATGCCACAGAGTGTATGCCAAGCTGAGCCGACAGGATGGAGACAAGAAGGATGTGATCTTGTGGGACATTGTGATCCTAACAAGATGGACATATGTAAAGTCACAGCAACAACAACAACAACATGCTCACTAAAAGAACTCTGATTGCCATAATCGCTGCTGCTCCAGTGGCCACCGTGGCATCCATCAGGATCACGTGACAGTCGGCAATATTCTGGGGCAGTCTGAGGAAGTGTAGTTCTGGTTCTCCTGTCCCTGTGTTGGTCTGAATGAGTATTTTCCCAATGGTGGCATCCTTGCATACAGAGAGAAGGGCAGGTTCCAACACCTCACCAGCTCTCAGGATAGACACCCCACAGACCTGAAAACAATATTAGTACAAAAAAACTAGACCACTGCCACATGATGTATTGATGTAGACTACTGTGGTTAGTATTGGGTGGGGCTGATAGCTAATGAGCTTCATTGTGCGACTCCACTGAAGCTGTGTGATCAAGCTCTTTGGTTTCCTCGTAATTGGCTTGAGGTCTTACCTTTCCTATAAATTCCTTTCCCTTGTACTTCTGTCCTAGAGGCGTGTCAACTACCTTCTCCTAGGACAGCAGAACAGATTAAAATCCATCACACACCACACTGGTAATGGAGGTTAATCTAGTGCTGATATACAGCCAAGCAAGGGTATACAATATCACTATCCCCATTGATTGATTGACTATTTTGTCTATTCAATGTAAACCTAGAAGTTCTAAAGAACTTCCTGTCTATGTAGTGACTCATCACTAGACAATACCGAGGCTGAGCAAGACCTTGTACTTTGAACTTTCTATCTCCTAATAGTGGGAAATTAAGGGGAAATATCTTCGTAGTTTTTGTGGTTAGAATAAAACCACAAATGTTTTACCCACAAACTTTTAATTTTTATGGTTTAATTGAGACAGCACCGAGCTGAAAACCAACGAATTTTTTTCCATGAATAAATTTGATTATTGAAAACCACGAAGATATTTCCCCTCAAAAATTTCCCGCTATGTGGTATTGTATTTGTGCATAGTAGAGATCATCATGATGTGTACACTGGACCCAGAAGTCACATGATTGGACCCACTGGTCAAACTAACTTGAAAGGGGAGGAAAGACAGAGCATATTCTATCACCAGACATGCCAGTCTATTGGTATAGAAGACAAAGTCATCTCTCTTTGTTTCTCTGTTCCTACACATCATAAATACCATCATCAATCATTCACACTTATATGCTACACAAAAGCAGTAATGTTAGCCCCACCCCAAAACTCTCACAGCAATACAACCCTTGTTAGAGCTGTCCCCTAATTTTTCTGCCTATTATTCTATTCAGAATTTCCCCTAAATACTCCTATTATTCCCAAGGATTGTCCTATTATTCTCAGGAAATTGAGTGGTGATTCTTGTGATTCAACAAACATAATCGATGTTTCTATATAATCTTCAAGTGAAGAAGATTGTCTCTGAGTGAAAGTTCTGTGAAAGTGAAAATGCTTGTTCAGAAGCAGCAGAACTTGGTTGAACCAGAAGGACTAGCTTAAAAGCTGTACACCAACGACTCTAGTTTGTAGTGTAGCTAAGCATATGTACTATTAGAACAGTTGATTTGTTTGACCTTTTCAAGGTTTATTCTAGCAGGCACCTATTATTCCCAAAATTATTCTCCAATAATTGGGATAGACCTAATCCTTATACACATCTAAAAAATTAAACACCACAAAAATTTCCAAAAAAAGCCCCACCCTCATATCCCAAAATTTACTTACCAAAGGACAAAATGACTTCAGGCCACCCTGTGTTGATTCTAAATGTTATTTTTAAGCAGGTAGGTATACCCACTTCATTCCACTGTATCATATAACGAACCAAGATGTGGTCTCATACCTGATAACAGTGTGCATTCCTCTGACCTGTGACTTCCCTGGCATGATGTGGAAAGAATCTGGGAGTTTGTCTCCATTAGTTTGACCGTTAATGAGTTTAGAGCGAAAATTAAAACCGTGCTATATAAAAGGAACAAAATGGACGAGCACGTATCCTTTAGAGAATTCAGGTTTTTACTTTCCAATGGCTATAGAACTTTCTAGTGACTCAAATTTCAAAATTACAAGTAATTACATACCATAATTATAGGAAATAAACCACAACTATTCTGTTTTGCAGGCTACCTTGCTGTCATTTTGATTGGTTGGTAGATTAATTGCACGCTGTGTGATGATCCTTTACCATACACCTAACCATGCACCCACGCTGTCCACTTTAAGTTTGTTCTAGTGTTGAGAACTGGCCAAAAAACAGTTTACCAGTGGAGTTTCCTTGATGTTTTCTGTGAACTACACACTACCTGTTAAGTTAGGTGTTCAAGTTTATCAGTGGACAGACTGCTAGTTAAACATGTGGTTTGTGTGTGGGTGCTACACTGTCTGTGAAGTTCATCATCAGGACATAGAGAGTGGTTTGTGAGTGTGTGATGTGTGAGAGCTCACAGTTGGTACAAGCTATTTCACTTCCCAACAAAAAATAATTATTTCAAAGAAGTTATTTTATAGGCTATAACAATAAAGAGGAAGAGCTATTAGTCAAACAGTCCACCAGAGGAAGGACTTTTGGCTAGGTCTGCCATTAAAGGACTATTGGCTAGATCTGTCATAGAGTAACATACCTTTTTGAGTTGATCCTTGACATGATGGACAATTAGCTCCATGGCTACTGTGTTCTCAGCTCCCTGGGGAACAACTATATCAGCACACTGCATGGAAGGCTCTATGTATTGATGAAAGGCCTGCAAAAAATAAAAAAAGCCTATAATTATAAATAAAATAAATAAAATAAATAAATAAATAAAATGTCTTATCAATTATTAAATAACACACAGACGAAGTGTTTTTACCGGCTTCACAAATTTGTTATATAATTTCAGAACTCCCTCAAGTTCCCTGGAGCGTTCTAGAATGTCACGTTTCAATCTGTAACAATAACACCAGCTCAGGGGAGGAATCCAATATATTTGTCTAGTGTATTGAATTACTGTGACACTGGTATTATATTAACAGTCCTAATCCTACCAAAAGATGTCCTATTATACAGAAGAGGTGGTTTAACTGTAGATGTCCTAACCAAGGAGATTTCTAATCTGAGTGCCTTTCTAAATGGAGTATTACGGCATTGGGTATAATCAGAATGCCTTTCTAAATAGAGTATTATTGAATTGGGTGTTCTAATCAGAGTACCCTTTCTAAATAGCATTGGGTGTTCTAATCAGAGTGCCTTTCTAAATAGAGTATTACTGCATTGGGTATTTTAATCAGAGTGCCTTTCTAAATAGAGTATTACTGCATTGGGTATTTTAATCAGAGTGCCTTTCTAAATAGAGTATTACTGCATTGGGTATTCTAATCAGAGTGCCTTTCTAAATAGAGTATTATTGCATTGGAGCAAGTTAAACTCATTGGCTCATCATCCTACCTCCTAGCAAGACGGACATCAGAATCAGTATCTACAAACACCTTCAGATCCATCAGGTCTAGCAGTTCTTTGTTAGTGAAAGACAAAATACCTTCAAAGATAACAACATTGGCTCCATACATAGTTTTCTAATGTGTAAAGTAAAAGAAAATAAAACAAGCTGTTCTCTGTAACACTCATATTCCCTCTGACCTTGTACTTCACTCTGGAGTGGGTGTTAAAATCATAGATGGGGACTTCAACACTCTTTCCCTCTTTCAGTTTTCGAAGGGTTTCAACAAGAAGTTCGAAGTCAATGGCATCTATACCAATAAATATGTATAGAATGAGCTCAGGCCTCTCCGTTCAGCATACAGTGGAACTCCTCTATTCCAACACCCTGAAATGAGGACACACTCTGTATACAGTGGAACCCCTCTATTCCAACTCCCTGAAATGAGGACACACTTTGTATACAGTGGAACTCCTCTATTCTGATCCCCTGAAATGAGGACACTCTGTATACAGTGGAACCCCTCTATTCCAACACCCTGAAATGAGGACACCTGTGTATACAGTGGAACCTCTCTATCTCACCCTAACATTAGTACTAGGGATGGGTGATAAAACGATTATATAATTGTGATAACCTCCAAGGAGGTTATTGTATCAGCAATACACATGATTATCATCAATCCTATGCAAGTGCTGTGTTTTCAGTCCACATGGCAAGTTCTTAGATATAGCTTACAGGCATGGCTGGTAGCAGCTATGATTCAGATTTAGTTCTAGTGAAGAAAAAGAATGTTACCAGCATTGTCTGGGACCACTTCAGATTGAAAGCTACTGCTTGTGGAAGAGTCATTGATTCTGAAGCATCTCACCCTGTGTGCTTATCATGCAAGAAGAGTGTTCCAGCAAAAGGAGGTAACACTACTAATTTGTTAGTGCATCTACGTGATCGGCATCCAGACCTGTACTATCAAGTTTATCCCAAGATTTCCAGGAAGAAAGGTGTGGTTGCACTAGCACCAGGGCAGCTAACTATACAGCAGACCATTGGTCTAATTATTTCTCTCTCCTACCTCTTCTAACTACTCCTCTTTCGTTATTGAATGAAAGATGAGTAACAATGAAAGAGGAGTAATTAGAAGAGGTTGGGATAGTAATTAGAAGAGGTTGGGATAGGAGAGAGAAATATCATGGTTATCATGATAATAATTTTGATGATAATCAGTTTGGTGATAAAATAGTATCACCCATCCCTAAACATTACCCTTAACCCCCCCCAATCTAGAGGGGAGGGTTTGGGCATCAGGAAAAAGGGGATATCTAACCTCTAACCCCTAACACTACCGCTAAATCCCCTGAATTCAGGGGGCTTACAGTGTAACATTAAGTTATTTAATCAGTTTTGTAGTTCACACTCACCAGGAATGTCAAAGTTGTACTCGTTACGAGCAGCCAGCTCATGCTGAGCAGGTGTTAGTATCTTATAAAATGAATCCATGGAGAGTAGGCTCACCCACGGTACCCCCAAACTCTCTATCACTCTACGAGCCACTGAAGTCTTACCACTAGCACTACCCCCAGCCAGACCAATGACAAATGCCTTGGCTTGTTCTCCTTCCACGTTGTACCATGGAGGTCGTCCTAAGTGGAGGGGGAGGAGAAAAAGAGAGGAAGAGAGAGGGAAAGGGAGGGAGAAGGAGAGGGAGGAAGAGTAAAGATACTGAATAACACCAGCATTAGCCAGAGAAGAAATAAGGCATGAAGGTCAGGATGTCCCAAATGGAGACAGAGGATTAATTGAATAATTCCAGCATTAATCAGAGAGCATGAAGCATGAAAAAGAAGGTGAGATCATCCAAATGGCAGACAGGAGGATAAAACTAATACAAAAAATAGTGAGAAGTCAAAACAGATTTGTGGATTTCATGGACTGGACCAGTAATAGGCTTAGGGGGAATATGCCAGCATAATTTTGGGAATAATAGGAGTACCTGAGCATCAGGCATAATTTGAGAATAATGGGTAGGATTTTGAGAATTAACTATGTGTAACTCTCCTGTATAGGCTGGTAGTAATCAGTATTTGATATTTCAGACTCCACTAATGCTTAGCTCATGAGAGGCAGTGTGTGTTAAGTAACTTGTATTCATCCATTAATGTGTCAGTCACATGTGACATGCAATGAGCTGAGGCTACTGAGCATGCGTGCAGCTGCTGGCTCTAGCTTTATATTGAAATAGATACTGACACTGATACAGAAGTTATAGAGACAGAGGCTACTGTCTCTACACTGATCTGCCGCTGCCAGAAAGGCTTGCCTTATTCAGCCTTCATCTGCTGCTTCAGAGTATGTTTTTTCACTTTTAAAAAACAGTTTCAAAGAACAGCAACGAAGCTGTACATTGAAAGCTTATACAGCTGCTAGACTTTTAACTTTGTTATAAAATTTCATAAGCATAATTGGGAATAATGGGCATGGCTGAGGGAATAATAGGCTCACTTTTTGGGAATTGGGGAATAGAATAATAGGGAGATTTGGGAGCAACATTTCCCCTAGGCCTAACCAGTAACCACAGACTAAATTTGTCACCTTTAAACTTTTTTTTACTCACACATTAAATAGCTAACCATGTAGCTACTAACCTTATCATGTACTAAGGGACCTCCATTAATATCTCACACTTCAGGTGACTAATTAATAAACCTGTCTGCAATCAATGATATTATATTTCCCAATGAAAGGGGGGGGGGCAGCACCCCAAATAGAGACCATGCCATTAAAACATGTTGCTATTATAAAAACATGTTACTATTAGAAAATGATGCTATTTCAACAGGTTGCTATTAGAACATGATGCCATGCTTATAAGCTTTACCTTGTAAAGACTTTCAGTTAACTAATCATAACTGCAGATTGGGACTGCAGAAATGGGCATTGCAAAGAGTACTACACTATTTCCAGAGTATTTGCTTAACTTGTGAAGTTAAAATGTTCTAGTACTAGAGTAGGAGAAAAATACCAAGTTAAAAAATGTCACTCATGTGCCAACAGACACTTCAGAGAACTCCACACCTGCTTAAACATGTGTCTATACCACTCACCCCATAGCTACCAGACATCATTATAGTTATGTAAACTATACCCACCAGCAGTGTAGATAGTTCTTCTCTTGCGATAAGTGGATGGTTTTCGCTCGCGAATGATGTCCGGTGTGGCACAGGGACTTTCAAAACCATCATCTTTCTCTGCCGGATCATCACTGAGCAGGATGGTTTACAATATTAGTCTTACTGCTAGGCTGGTCAGGTATAGGTATGAGTATAATATAGTCCATACCTTGAATCACTATGCGATACTGATATAACGGTGTCGACCTTGTTACTAGTGTCGTCTATACTCATATCAGCTAGCAGCAACCAAGTGGAATCTTAAACAGGTAGCCAACGACCTCTACTCCACAAGCATCCACACCTGCTGCTGCTACTGCAAGCAGGAAGTTTTAGCGGTAAAATTGATGATTAAAATTTAATATTATTACTTACCGCGCGCGCTCGTGAAAGAAGAGACAATACAATCGAATCGACTTCCCTATATAATATATACAAGCTTCAGACCACACACCCTTATGTGACATCACAAGGCACCTTATACCCTCATGTGACATCACAACACACCCTTATGTGAGACCATCAGTAACAGGTCATTTTTGATCTCTGTTGTTTTAGTCAACTAAACTATCATTTAGTGGTAGGTATTAGTCACAAAACTAATCTCAATCTAACTAAAAGTTGTCATACTAAAGCTTAAAGTGACCATAACATTAAGGTTGACCAAATCTTTGTAATACTATTTGTGACAAGACTTGTTGCTGGTTTCACTAGCAGTTACATAGCTATAATACATATCATCTTTGAATCATAGATGTTTTGGAGCATGGGGGCACACCCTGAATGGGAATGAGGTTAGGGATGGGCAAGGACTCTGTGCTATAGAATACCATTGCGTAGGAGACTATCAATTTAGCATGATTTGTTACAAGAAAACACTGTAGGCTTTAAATAGCTTAGCTTACCTAAATTAACAATTTCAGATGTATCTAGTTCACCAGTGTGTGTATGAAGAATCATGACATTCTTGACTCTGATCATAGGTATGACTTTATGTGATGAAGAGCTGAAAAGGCTATGCTCTGTAGTCGCTGTAGTTATTATTGGGATTGTAAAGAAGCTATACCAAGAAGAATGTAAACTCAAGACTATCCAATGGAATAGCACATTCCAGAAATTGCTTGCAATGAAGTTACTTTAGATACTGAAAGGTTATATAACTAAATTTGGTAGGCTAGCTAGCATGTTCCTTATTGGCATGAGTACAGGGTGTATAACAGATGACACCACTCACTTCTTGCCAGGAATGTTCTTCTGCAGAGAACTTGCCCCCCTCTCTCAGGAAGAAAGATCTCAAGGACAAGGTGCACATAGATCTGTTGTGATGTCACCTTTTGGCTCGGGGGCGCGCGCTACCTAGCTACTGTGCGCATGCAAGCATAATGCGCACGTAAAAAAGTATGTACGTACTGATACTGACTCGATCGACTAGACTGCGCATTGCCTAGTGACGACCAATGCCAAAAAATTAGGCAAGTATCATAATATATCATTAGGGCTTGCCCAATTATGCTCAGGATTTTGCCTATTCTCCAATTCTCAAAATTTCCCAATATTCCCAAGAAAGCCCCCATTATGCCCCACAAATTGTCGACTATTTTTATAAAAAGAAAAATGTTAGCCAGCAACAAACTACCTAGAATTGTACTGGAGCATTAATGAGGTTTCTATAGTCCTCCAGGGGAGAGTTTTGGAGATCATTAAATGAATTTGTTAGTAAAGAGAACACCCACTCAGCTGCTGCAGAGGATGGCTGTATTAGGAGAATCATTTTGCAAACATTGGACCAGAAGGGGAACTCATTTACATGCCCTTTCCACCACTGAAGCTTGTCAGTAGCAGGACTAACATCCTTTGATGCTGCCAAATATTGGGCCAATTCACTTTTTAAGTCCACTTATAAAGAGAACAACTTGAGGTCATCAATATCACTGCAGCTAATAATCAATAGTACCTTCTTGGTTGAAAGCTGTGGATGTCCCTTCTAAAGGGTCGTCTAAACTAGAAGCCATGATTCAAAAGAAAGCAGCTGCAGCAGTAGCAGCATCAGCAATAGTGAGGAGTCCTGACTCCTGAGTTACTTGAGTAGCTCAGCATAGCCCACTACATCAATGTAGATGTGTTAGATAGTGAAAAATGTTATTGCTTAGCTCAAAAAGTTGCCTAATTATGCTAAATTATGCTAGCATAATTGGGCAAGCCCTAATGATTCAATGACAAGCAACGAGATTTCGCCAGTGATGGACCCCTTGAAAGGACCGAGTAATATGGACTGGGATTCTGGAGAACTGGTGAGTTTGCAGGAAACGCTCAGCTTCGAAGATGGTGGATGGGAAGAAGTGGACAGCGACATGGATAGCAGCTGTAAGTTCCGTAGCTACCTAGTTGATTTTAGCTAGTTAATGTCTGATAACTCTGCCATTTGAGGTGTGGTAATTAAACCTACTAAGACTTAGCGCGAGCGGTGAGGAGGTGTGACCCGGGACGGGACCATAGAAAAGGGGTGTGGGGGGAATGCCAGGTGGATAGGAAGTGGGTGTCAACTTCTGTGTCAAAGGGACGTAGAACCAGAGGTGTGTGTGTGTGTCCAGCTGAAGTCCCATGTGACCCAGGGAATTAATTAAGGGGATGGGTGGGTTTGTGAATCCTGGAGGCATGTCTAGCCTGTGGAGGGGTGTGTGTAGACTTGGGGTGTGTCCAGCTGAAGTCCCATGTGACCCAGGCAATTAATTATGGGGGTAGGTGGGTTTGTGAATCGTGTCTAGCCTGTGGAGGGGTGTGTGGAGACTTGGGGTTTGTCCAGATGGGTGTGGAACCAGAGATGTCCCATGTGACCCAGGGAATTAATTAAGGGAGTTGGTGGGTTTGTGAATCCTGAAGGCATGTCTAGCCTATAGAGGGGTGTGTGGAGACTTGGGGTGTGTCCAGATGGGGAAAAACCAACATGCATGCTGACAGCCTGAGAGGGAACCAGCTAATGAACTTGTTCACTTGTTTCAGCTGTACACATGAGAACACAGTCAGCCTCCTCCTGGCGAAGGTGGAGGAAAGGAGTGGTTTGTATCATGTCCCTCTTGATCTTCTAGTTCTCTAATACATGTTTGAGTGAAAGTATTGATTCCTCAATCAATGCATGGAAGGGGTGATGGCAGATTTAAATCAAGAGGGAACTTGGGGGGGGGGGGGGGGGGAGGATCTTATAAATTAGTTGTTTCCCCCAATTCCTATGCCTTAGAGGAACATTTAATCTTCACCAGTGTTCTTCTAAGGATAGTTAAGGTATAGTGGGTCCCTATGTTTTAAATGGACATTAATTTTAATCTTCACCAGTATGAACACCACCAGTGATAATTATGTTTCTTGAAGGCATAGTGACTCCTTATTGTTCTTTCTATTCTAGACACCTAGGGACAAACTCGATTAGAGGGATATCCTCATTTAAGGATTATTTGCACAAGGTTCCTGAGCATCAGCTAAGGCCAGACACTATACAGACAGTATTCCTGAATACTGATGAATACTGTGTTCATGCCTGAGCAATGGCACAGGTATGTTGACCTACAGCTCCTCATGCAAACAGTTTGATGATGTATAGAGAGGAGGTGTGTCATCCTGGGCTTAATCGCCCTGGGCAAAGTTTTACTTCGAGAAAAGTTAACTTGCATGTTTCTTTGTATTAGAGGAGGAAAGATGGTGGGGGAAAAAAAAAATCCAAACTTAAACGTGGTTTTATAAACCCAGAATGAAGAATTACTCATGGAAGTAGTCGTTACTTGGAGAGTCTGTTAAGAGAGGTTTCTCTCCTCATGAGCGAACATATAAGTTCCTGTGGTTTAAATCAAGATGGAGGGCTTTAGCTAGTATTCTACTCACACACACTCTCGGAGTACACCTATTATTATTTGAAAATCAAGAAACACATCATAATATTAGGTAAAGTATGGGGAAATATCGAAATCAATATAGTCATAACCTGCATGACAAACAGTGATAATGGTTGACAATGATACATGCACTAAAAAATTGAATATGGTTGTTATCACGATCACAAACATATACTACTCCACAGTTATCTACTGCTAGTCCAACAGGATGATTAAACTCTCCTGGACCTACTCCCTTCTTGCCAAATACTTTAATAAACTGACCCTCACAGTCAAACAGAGTGACACGCCCATTACCATACTCACTAACATACACTATACCATTAGTGTCCACTGAAATACCAGCAGGCCCATTCAGTTCCCCACTACGCCAACCATATCTACCGAACTTCCTCAAAAACTCTCCATCAGCTGTGAAGACTTGGATGCAATGGTTACCACCATCAGTTATATAGACGTTGCCAGTGCTGTCACATGATATACCATGTGGATAACTAAACTGTTCTTTGTCATTGCCTCTCTTCCCAAAGGTGCTGGAGAAGGTGAGGTCAGAGTTCAGTATTTGTACACGATGGTTCCAATAATCTACCACATAACTTGTTGTTTGTAGCATTGAATATAATATAAGGATCATTAAACTGTAGAGGACCACTACCTTTAGTACCGACTGCTGTGAGGAACTTGCCAGTTGTTGTAAACTTCTAAATGCAATCATGGCCTGTATCTGCCACTAGAACATTCTCCTCACTGTCTACTGTAACACCACGAGGATATATAAACTGTCCATGACCTGAGCCTTCTGTGCCAAATGATCGAAGCTTCCTTCCACACTGACTAAATACAGAGACACAATGTCCATATAATTCAGTCACCACTACCTCCCCACTCTGGTTAACTGCTACTCTAAAATGTCCATCCACCCTGTCAATAGTTAGGATTGGATGGCCAAGCTTCTCCACTGGTAATTTTACTACTACAGAAAATGGACTTCCTCTGATTTGTTGGTCCTCTACTCTCACATAGAACTGGTGTTTACCCTTCACTGTTGGCTGGTATCCAATTTCGTACTGGTTCTGTCCTCTTCGTTCTATGTTGCCCATCACTTCCAAACCTGTTATCTCCGACATCACTCTGGAACCTGTTATCTCGGACACAGACTCACAATCTAACGATGTAACCTGACAATTGCAGGGCTCACCATTAAAATTGATAACTTGTAAAACAGCTATGGACTTCTCTCCAACAACTGCTGTCTCCAGACCACTAGCTTGGCATTGTGATGGATCTGGATCTCCCGGTACTTGAAGTTTCTTGAGAATGTTTCTATCGAGTAAGTGTTTGTTGGCCTCAGGTGCAGACTGGAGGCCTGTTACTCCATTGGCTGGAACTGGCATGGCCTGATGACAGATGTGGCAAGTTAGGGAGAGATCTCCCTGCTGGTCTCTGACAACAAGATTCACCAAACATTTCCTGCAAAAGGTGTGGCGGCATTGGAGCCTTTTGGGGTCAGAATAGATATCATGGCAGATAGAACAATTCAGCTGCTTCTCCACTAGCCTAATTGTTTCCTCCTCCAGTTGCCTAATTGCTTCTCCAGCCATTATGCAAACTCTTCAATTTCTTCTTGTAACAAAAAATGTGCTATGTGCTGGTTATGAATATTGTCACAACCACCACAGGAATGATGTTGATTTCAGTGAGATCTAAAGACATCAAAGAATTCTATGCCATCAGTGAGTCCTAACAGACTCTCTGTGTTGATTTTTTGTGGCTAATGTGCCTAGATTAGCACCTTATGTTTGTGGAAGACCAGGACTATGTGACAAATTTTTCAGTAGATAGTGTAAATATTATTATTAGTGTTAGTTATATGTTAGTGGACCTGAGTAAACAATTCTAAATGGAAGTTTGTCTTGTTTTTGTGCTCATAATACCTGTTTTGTGTGTGGAGGATATAAAAGCAGGACTTTGTCATGTTAGGAGTAAGTTAGGACTGTCATGCACTAGACTATTGATTCATGCCTATTTGTCTGTGATCACAAGAAATCTTTGGCTACATAAAATAAATCACTGCTTATCTGGACGAGGGCCTGTATGGTGTTTGATCTCTGTATTTAGCTAACACCATACTCAGCACTGACTTCAGTTTTTACTTATAATTAATTTTTGGTAAAATCTATAGGAACATTCTTAGAAATGAGAGAAATTTACATGAAGTTGACTTGGCCACTTTAAGGGTTAAGAGAATTCAGAGGATGTTGGGGGCGGGGGAATTTTTGGTATTGGAGGAGGATTTGAAGAATTGGGCAAGTATTAGGATTTTTGGTATTGGGAGAGGATTTAAGAACTATGTTATAACTGATGAAGAAACAAACAAACAAGCAACATTCACCCTCAGTCAGATATCTACAGAGATCCAGGGAAGGGGTGCTGCATGGCCATAAGATGGAGGGTGTGGGAGGGGTGTGTACACATCCTAAGAAACATACAACTTAAAGAGTATTGGTTCTTAGTGATGCTACTATACCATCACCTACAGAATACTCTAGAATTCTTTCAAAATCAAGAAGGTATATTCATAGCTATATACATATGTATATCCATGGTATATATCTAAGAGGTTAGAGATGTATAAAGTGAAGAACTCATCTGTCTACTCTATGGAGGTTTGTTAAGAGAGGTTTCACTCCTCAAGTTTAAATCCAGATGAAGGGCTTTAGTATTCTACTCACACACATGAACTTGGTGCCATAAATTTGGGTGGAATAGCAGAGCTGCCAAGATTGGGGATAGGTTAGGTGTGAGATGTTCATAAGACTAACATAAATATGTACTACATAAGGCTAGTATAAATTGTGTACTAAAAGCAAGGGAGCCAGGTGTGAGAATCACTCCCAATGAGTGAGATTTGGCAGGTCTGGAATAGAGGTGTCCTATACATACCCATTTAAGGTGGGTGAAATTGATATACATTTTACTCATACCAGCAAGCAAGTTGTCTTACTCCAGTGGCGGCGGAACAGGTCCGGCAGACCCGGCGAGCGCCGGACCAATCTACTACCCTCACCTGTGGGATTCTTTCCAAGTCTGAAGACGACTCTATGACACTACGGACTGTGGACTATCTAGCTAGCTTGCGCTTAGCTCTAATATAATAATAATTATTATTATAATATTTAATGTTCTATAATGCTTATCAATTTGCCCCGCCCTCTTCTCAATTATGGCAGTGCGTTCTACAGCACTTGGTCAGTTCAAGGGCTATGCGTTTCCTAAGTCCTGGAAAAGAGGAAAGGTAACCATAGGCTATTAGCTTGGCTTTGCCCTACCAATCAATTCAAGCTTCCTCCGCCCCTGTACTCTTAGATAGATTAATTAGACTGAATCATGTCGCACTCACTAGGATAATCTGTCTCTTGTGGTTGTTTGACATCAGATACATATAACATCAAGTCAACAAGTAAAAAGGAGAATTTAACACTTTTCTTTTGCCAGGAAAAACAACTAAGCAAAGAAAAACAACAAGAATGGAAATAAAGAAGGTATGAGTTGTTGGATTAACTTTTGCTCATTATTATTCTGATTTCTTGTGTCCTCTCCTCTCCTGTGTTCTTCTATTTGTTATCACTACAAAGCATGAGTCTGCTGTGTTTGCTGATCCCGATAGCTCCATCACTTACTGGCACTCATTAAATCTTCTCTATGACACTCAACATTATACTGCTAATCAAAAGAAACTCATCACTTTGGACAAGGTTTATCATTATCAATAAACTCCTATTTAATTAACTATAAAGACATTTCACATAACCCACTTTTCTATCACTTAAATTTCAGTACAGTACCCATGAGAAATCAGATTATCTATGAGATACTTATCATACAAACATTGTATACAGTGGAACTCCGGGTGATTCTATGTGTAAATCCTTGACATTACGTCATTTGTAATATACTTTGAGGACACTGCTGTGTACAGTGGAACCCCTCTATTCCAACACCCTGAAAAGAGGACACTTCCTTATTAAGGACACTCAGATATGCTTGAATAACAGCTTGTGTATTAGCATTAATAGGACTTCACAAATCATGCTAAATAGATAGTCTCCTACGCAATGGTATTCTATAGCACAAAGTCCTTGCCCACCCCTAAACTCATTCCCATTCTGGGTGTGCCCCCATGCTCCAAAACATTTATGATTCAAGATGATATTATTTTTTAATAAATAAGTCTTGTCACATAGTATCACAAGATTTGGTCAACCTTGTTATGGTCACTTTAAGCTTTAGTATGACAACTTTTAGTTAGATTGAGATTAGTTTTGTGACTAATACCAAATGAGTTTTAGTTGACTAAAACAACATGAGATCAAAAATGACCTGTTATTGATGGTCTCACATAAGGGTGTGTTGTGATGTCACATAAGGGTATAAGGTGCATTGTGATGTCATATATAAGGGTGTGTGGTCTGCAGCTTGTAGGATTGTCTGCAAGAAATGAAGATGTGGGCTGGGATTTGTTTAGAGATATGGGTCAATTTTAGTCAGCAGTGAACTCTTGACCTTGCAGTGGCTAGATTAGTATTAAATGATAACATCCCACCAGGTGAGCTTTACTTAGAAAAGGTACTTGACCCCTTACCATGCACCATGTGCACAGCTCAATATTAATTATTATTATATACGTCACCATCTTTACTTGAATAATAAGAACATAATTGAGTTGTCCATTTAGTTTCTTAAGTAATTAATGCGCTCTAACAATATGACTGCCCATCGGTGCTGGTGCTGTCCCCTCTAGCCGCTCCAATTTCTCAAAGTGTTTTCTAGCATTCCTGATGTTGACTAGAGTGGCAGCTGAAGCTGTAAATATAACAACACAACAATCATAGTATCTACTGTAGGTGTGGAAAGAGAACTGTTATAATTATTTCTAGACCATTAATAAAACCATTAGCTACAATAACAATATTCATGGAGTATGTAATTAGCATCAATTTAAACGAGTAGGTTCAATAGGTATTCTAATGTGCCATGACACTTTTAATTGAGGTCAGGAGTTCAACCTTTCCTCTTTTTATATACATGTGCCATCCACCTAGTTAACAAGCAGATGTAACACTCTGTGGTGGGGGGGGGGGGGGGGGGGAACCCTAGTATTACTTCTCATATGATGTCCTCACAGCATGTCCTTAGTAAGAACTCATCACAAATTGCCCACATCCCAAATATCACAATGAAAAGGGTTCTCTATGGGATAGTCAAAGGCATAATGGGTCCATATGCCGCTCAATGAATGTTTACCTTTGATGTAGGCATTGGGTGGGCTTAAATTTTTTGATGTGGCCTGAAACGCCATCCCTTTGCCTAGGGAGAGTGCTGGCTGCTATCTGATTACTTAGGCATACTACAATACAAAAATTTTAGACTTACGTATATCTGGGTCAGACATGATAACCATGATGTAAGTATTGGGAGTGAAGACATCGATAAAACCAGCAAAGCAGGAATTCCTTACTTCCATGCTCTGAAATTGGGCCTGAAGTTTACTGCAGCTAAGTTTAAACTGCTTTACAATATTGCTAATCTTCTCAAACCGATGAATATCTGAATGTGGTCTCCTCACAGCATGAGCTATTACCTGCCATAAGGATCACTTCATTAAATTATTGTTTGTTTGTTTGTATATTTGCTCATTTGTTTGTTTGTTTATCTATTTATTTATTTATTATTAGGGGGAACACATTAATTATAACATTACTGGGTGCATTCAAAGTATTATTTTCTGGTATATGCAGTATAGAATTTGTCTTAAACTTACCAAGAAAGTGGCTCTCTCAAACAGAAGAACCTCATCTGAGTCAAGGATGTTGGCAAAGTTGCTTAGACCGGATTCCAAATGGTGTACATTTGGAATGAGTAAGTGGACGATATTTGACCAAGCCTACAAAGGAAAGATTCTGTCATTCTTTTTAACAGTGAAAAGAAATTGCAATTGCATCACTACAAGAGATCTCTTACCCCATTGCTCTCCAGAACAACCTCATACATCTTCAGATGCTTTAAAATAGTTTTGTTGTTGTTGTTGTTTAACTATTAAAAGTACATTTATAAGGACCCTGTGGGACTAGCACTAGTCCAAGAACAGTGGAACCTCAGTTTTAAGGACTGGCACTATATGAGTGAAACAGCTGTATAATGCGAGGTAATACATTTTGAATGGAAGCAATGTTTTAATAAATTCATCAGAGCAGCCAGATCACTGAAGTTCCATAAGTGAGGTTCCACTGTATTATCTTATCATCCAATATTAATCCATTACCGTAAATATACATTAGTGATCTGATTTTATAACAAATACAACTTACATAGTAGAAAAAAACTGTATAATGGATGTTATTGTAATGTTACGTAATGTCATGTAATGTATAGAATGGCTTCTCCTTCCATGGACTTACATACTTTTTGTCACAGGTGCACTACAGACCATTCATAGAGCATTATAAAATTAATTTTTTTTTTAATCTAGAAACTTTAAGTCATTGTACTCTTCTGATTTACAGGTGACGATAGAGCTGCCATTTTTGATACATGGGTGGATCAGTACACATGGTGACCCTTTACCAATATTATAATTAGGCATTAATTTTAACTGACCTTGTAGAGTGTTTCATCCCATATTGATGTTCTGAAGCAGGTGCATTCCAGGGGTAGCGATCTCTTCTTCAACTCGGCTTCCCGTTTGTCATAAATCTAACAGTGAGCACCAATTATAGTGATAAACTACACCCACTACTTAGCGACATACCACTTTCCGCTGGTCTTCGGGTATAAGATCCATCTTGTGAACAAGGCAAAACACTTTGGCATCAGGTGAATTTTGAAGAATCGCCTCCAGGCAAGATTGGTAATAGTGCATGTCCTTTTCTATCTCTCGGCTCTCCACATCAAAGACGTAAATGAGCACTTCTACATTCCGGAAGACATTGTCTCGTTGACTGGTGAAATAGTTCTCCATGAATGCTTCTTGCCTACACCAAATCATACAAGTTCAGAATCCAAGCATAGTTGGTTGGGCTACACCTTTCTTTGGTACATAATACATGCAGTCTGACAGTACAAACGTCTGCATTCCAGGGAATGGTTAACATGACTAATCAGAGGTTTAATGTACCACAGGAGTAGGCCTATGCACATTATGCTTTTATGCTATGCTCTGATTCTTTGCCACTTGCCCTATTATGCCCTAAAATTTTGCCCATTATGCTATCATTAAAAATAGACACTAACAGTCATCACCACACAGCTGTAAAAAAATATTGTTCTGTCTGGTGCCACGGTATGTGGTACAGTACTGAGTGTAATAATGTAGATTTTAATAAACAGATAGAGAAAGCAGAGTAACACAGAACAAGCCATATAGGGCAGGTCAACAAGGTTGCAATTAAAAGGTCAAAGTTCACCTAAAACTCCCTATTATGCCCTCATTATTCCCAATGCTTCTAGTTACCTATTATGCTCAATTTTATGCTAGCATAATGTGCATAGGCCTACACAGGAGAACTGGAAATTTCTTCCATATTATAATATAATTTGTCCTTCCTATCACTGTGAATATTACATTTGTGAATAGGATTGTAAAGAAATCTTGTTTGTGAAATTCTCCAGTCATGACGTTTTCCAGTACTATGGGTAGACAAAATGTTATAAAAAAGGTTACGTACCCTCCACAGTCCCACAAGTTCAGCACCAGATTTCCTAGGAAACGAACATGAGAATGCTCCACATCAACTGCAACAGAAAGTCAGAACAGAATATTGATACACTTCCAATGTTGATTTTAAAAAGTTGGCATCTTAATTAGAAGGAACATGGTGGAACCTCTCTATTCTAACCACCTGAAATGAGGTCACCTCTTTATACAGTGGAACCTCTCTATTCTAACCAACCCCCTGAAGTGAGGACACCTCTGTATACAGTGGAATCCCTCCATTCCAACACCCTAAAATGAGGATGCCCCTGTATTGACATGTTCCCAATAATAGCTTGTAAATTAACATCAATAGAACTTCACTTCCTGAAGAGAGGCATCAGGATTTGTCAAAGAGGTTCCACTGATCAAGTCATGTGCCTATTTGGTTAAATTGTCATTGGAAAAACTGTCATAATATTTCATCTGAATGTGCAAAAACAGCCAATAGGGAATATGGAGATGTCATTGACTGCATCAAAGATTATATCTGACATACTCAAAGAAGTGAAATGTGTAGCTAGCTAGTGTGTGTAGTGCATAGTGTTATTATTGATGAACATACTTGTTGCTCCAAGTCTTCGGGTATCTCTGGCAATATAGTTAGCAAAGATGATTGACCTCATGCTTGTTTTCCCAGACCCACTCTTGCCCATCAACAAGACCTGTTTACCAAAATAATTACTATAAACATGAGATGTATAGCATGTGATGAGACTTTTAATGATTACCCTGACTGACAGGGAATGACTACCCTCACTGATAGGGGATGATTACCCTGACTGACAGGGAATGCCTACCCTATAGGTCATTACACTGTTTCTTTGGTGATTACCATAGTCTCCCTACCCTGCTTTTCATTCATAGTCTGCCAACACAACTCCACCCTGTCATCATCATGTTGTGGGCAGACTCAGGTTTCTAAACCACATTGGGCAGTAACCTACGGCTACATGTACTGCAAATGGCAAGTGGAGTATAGCAGATAGGACTAAACCCATATTTCCATACCTTCTTCTTCATCTTGACGTGCGTGAGTAGTTACCAGGGCGTAGGTGTGTTTCTCTTCACCTGTATTATAGCTAGCTAAGGGCTAGCAAGCTAGTGTACTCTCTCCTCTGCTCAAATAATATCTATTATACTACTATTCCATGTAACAATGTCTCCTCATCGCCCTCGGACCTCGCACACACACTATATCTAGCTAATAATTAATCATGTGATTCGTAGTGATGATGATGCAATCAATCATCGGGAAATACCAAATATGCTACTCCTATTATGTACTATTATTGCACTAATAATGATAATATAATATTGCAGGCCAGCACTGCCTTAATTAAAATGATTCTGATCAGCTATTTATTGATGGGTGGTCTTGCAGTGTGTACTATGTCTGAAGGCAAAGCAGATATAGATGGGGTTTGTTCTTGTTGTCTAAGGACAGTTGGAAGGAGATCATCTTCACAAGTTTCTTCTGGTGTCTTGACCATAATGCTAGGCTGTGTATCAGAACCTTCATAGAGTTCTTGAGTGGTACCTGTTAAAGAATATGTTCAGTGTAGAGAAACAAACAAACAAAAGACTATAACAAAACCTGTGACAGTACATGCACTTGAGTGTCATTGCTCTACTAACTAATTCCCCTTGGTAAGTGGTAAGCTGTAAGCCACCAATGTACCATTTCTTCAAAGAATATTATGTGACTACTAAGCCTTCTTCAAAGTTACAGACTTCACCAGATTTATCACACAATATATTATCATCTACAACTACTATGATGTATCTTCAGACAGGTCTTTCTCATTAAGTACAGCAAATCACCTGGCAATTGAAGTTTGGCTAATGCAGTGACCAGGCTGAAATCTATTACAGGTGAGGCTTCCTTTGACTGCTCCCATCCAACTGGTGGAGAGGTTGGTGGAGAGATGAGAAATTGTTTTGTTCTTTTAGGGAGTTCTAGAGTGTTTGCTCCTATTGTTATGGGCTAATAATAAAATATGCACTATTATACACAACGAGAGATGAAATTTGAAGTTTATTATGAACCTTAATTGGATGCAGTTTCAAATTATGTCCTTTGAATTCAAGATTTCTGAGGTTGTCCTGAGCTAGTTCAGCTTGTTCTATCGTTGAGCATTTCACACGAACACGTCCAAAACTTTTCAAGTATGTAAACTCAACGAATTCATCATAAATTCTGAATACTGCTTCAAATTCTGGCTATATAAGAGATTCTATATACTTAGCTGTACACTTAAAACAAAGATTTAGTTACTAACTTTTAATGTCTTTTCTGGGTCATCAGAGAAAACAGCTGAAGGAACTCTCGCTACCCAGAAAGAAGAATCATGATTTATGGTCTCAGGCTGAGGTGAGTCATCTGACTTTAAACACTCCATTACTTTCTTTTTGCATAGTCAGCATTATGACGAAAGATGACGTTTAACCATGGCAACACACACGGCTGGGGCGGGGGCTAGAGTTTAGCCCAGCTGAAAAAAAATGAGTTCTTTGCCTCCACTGAAGCACTACTTACCCAATAATCTCACTGCTTCCGTACACCCCTTACCTCTGGAGCTGCCATTGAAACCTGTGGCCACTAAGGCACAGAAATATGCTGCACTTACAAAATTTGACCAGCATCATCTCAAATCCAAAGCACACTTTAGAAACGCATTGAAGACTACAGAAGGACTGGAAAGAGTTGCTAGAAGACTAGAAAGGGTCAGTTTTATTACCTCCAGTATATTGGACAAATCTCGTATCTTAAAACCTCTTGTTTCTAGAGACTTGAAAAAATTAACAAAAAAAATGTCTCTTTTGAAAGACTTGCTGTTTTTCAAGATTGTTTTGATGAGATCATCCAACTCCACCAGTCATATTCACCAGTGCTTAAACAGATAAAGGTAAAGGGTTTATCCTGAATGCAAAATAATATAAGTACTGTAGTAAAATCTATTCGTTTTGCCACTAGGATTCATATGATGAGCAACTGCAGTTTGTGCTAAACCAGCAAGATGAAGCAAATGCACAGGAACTACACATTTCTGGTTCTTCAATACCCAACAGCCAGTCTAGTAAAAGTGGAAAGGAGCTAGCTCAATTGAAGATTAAGTTACACCAGCTGGAGGTTGAATCACGAGTCCTCCTCCATGAAAACGAAAGGTATCGTCATTAAAAAATTAATATATACTTTGTGGCAAATTATAATAGTCACTGCAATCACCTATGTAGCTTGAGGGAAGAATTACGCCAAGCAGTTTCCTTCCACAAAGAGGAAGTAGCTAGAATCCAGAAAGAAGGTGAAGACACACTGGCTATTGAAACACAGAGATATACTGTGCCATCACCTCCAAAAGACTTTCTCTCAACGATAGAGAACCTTCAGTTACAGGTGAATCACATAACATTTTATAGCCCTGTTGCTATTGGCATATGAAACCTCTCCTATTCCAAGTATCCTGATTAGAGATAGGGGCAGTCTCAGTTCATGTTTTAACACTTATTAGGACACATCTATTGTGTCCTAATAATGGGATGTCTTCATTTCAGGGGGTTGGAATAGAGAGGTTCCACTGTATGCTGTATACAAAGATGTCTTCATTTCAGGGGGTTAGAATAGAGGAGTTCCACTGTAACTATTGACATTTTGTAGATTGCAAAGAAGACAGATGCCATCAATAAAATAATTACTGAGAGGAAGGGGTTAATTCCTTTAACAGTCTGCAACAACATAGAACAGTGTTTGAGAGAAGTTGAGGTGCAGTGCACACTGTCCATTGTATAGAACAAGACATACACTGTACATTGCAGATACAAACAAAGAAATACCAGAGAAGGAATAACCATCTCAAGGAGGATATCAAGGTAAACAAACTCCATTAGAATAATTTAGCAGGGTTGAAAATTTTTGCTTTCAGAGAAGAGAGAAAGTGCTTATGTCAGTTCTACAACAGAAAGGCTTCCAGTTGTCTAGGTATAGGATATCATATTCATTTCAAGCACCTTCACTTAACCTTTCTTCATTCTTTATCCCCTGCAGTGACCTCAGAACAATTTTAGGATTCTCTTAGAGTAAAATGTTTTTTGCATTAGCCATGAGACATACAATTTTAAAGGAGATTAAGACACTGCATTGCTTTTATAGACAAGTTATGAGGAATCAAGAGAACTTGGCCTTGGAGAAGTCCATTTCAGGATGCTGTTCCATGAACCTACAAGAATTTTTATAAATATGATATACCTGTGTGTTTACAGCAGACTAGATGGCATAGCTTTCAAGAGGGATGGCATGACAATGTCATTAGTTCGTTTGAGATAACACCAGCTTTTAAGAAACATGTTTTTCTACTAAACTTGGGCCACGTCTAATGACATCACTGATTGTGTTAGTACATACTTCTTCAAAACATCCTGTTTCTTCTGTTCATCTGAAGTAGGGAGCCCCATCTAATAGAAAATTATAACGATCAAGATTTATGCATTGATTTTACAGTGAAACCTCTATTCTGGACAACCTTACAGTGTCCTGATTAGAGGGTGGCCTCACTGAGGGTAAAGGACATATCTTAATACAGAGGTGTCCTCATTTCAGGGGGTTGGAATAGAGAGGTTCCACTGTATACAGAGGTGTCCTCATTTCAGGGTGTTGGAATAGAGGTTCAACTGTATATAGAGGGAGGTGTCCTCATTTCAGGGGGTTGGAATAGAGAGGTTCCACTGTATGACATAAAATAGATGTGATTGACTAATTTATTAGACAGCAAACATGGTGTCCCACTTATGGTATCCTCTCACCTCTTTCTGTCTCTGATCATACATCATTTTCTCCACCATTCCTCTTGTCTCACCATCCAAATCTGCCAGCTGGGAGCAAATGGGAGTAAAATGGTCTGTGCTAAACTTCCCAAACAAACCACACACACCTTGGAGTTTTCAGGTTGGACTTTCTTTGTGTTAATCTCAGGATCAGTTGTAACTATTCGACTCCACCATTCCATGTTGTTCACCTACAGAATATATCATGCATCAAACAATAGAAAATATCTGTTCACATAATGTTGTCAATAGTATATATTACCTTTTCTAAATGAATGATGATTGCTTTACGATCTTCCAATGTCCAGAAACATTCTTCTACTTTAATCTAAATAATCATAACATGTGAGACCTCAACTCTATGGCCCAGTAAAACCATTACATACAGAAGACCCCTGTTCCATTAGCAGTACATGGCCAGCAGGACAGGTAAGGACAAAATAAAAGTGCCTGGATTAGAGGAGTTGCCTCATTTCTTAGCCACACCCACAAGTGTCCTAGCTTGTGTATAATGGAAGGAGTTCCACATAGCAAAAGAGGAACTTTATCTTCAGGGCCCCTCCCCCCAACTGTGAAGGAGGAGTTATACCACTTTATATACCTTGTTGTATAGCTCTCCATCAATTATCGGAGGGTGACCTTTCAACCCTACCTTCATGTGCTGAGGGAGGACATTGTTAGCATATAATTATGGAGACAAGAAGTCATTGAACCTGTTTATGGAAGTCAACAATCACATCTTTGCTTTTTACAGGCACTGAAAGACCAGATGGGACACGAATCTGTAGGTGAAAAAACAAACAACAAAACAAAAAACAACAACAAACAGAATTATTAAATAGCACACAACCAATTAGATGATAACTCACCTCTACTTCTACCAATGTCTGTGTGCAGAGAGGAGAAAGAACAGACAACACCCATTGTTATTCAACATAAATATAGAAACAAATATGAGATTAGATCAGGTCCCTACACAGCACCACAGGGAAGATAAAATGATATTTTTATTGCCCATTGTAGTTCACTTTTTAATGGGAAGTTTTCATCTGGAATTACCTGTGTCCATTTATAATTTGGAAGGTCTGCTCCATTTCCAGCATTTGGTTTAAGCTTGCCCTTTGCATCTGCATCCTCTTCATCACTGTCAGGCTGCCAAATCACATGCATGTCACATACAAGTCACATGACAAGACATAACTTACTTTAGAGATCTCAGTATCACTTTCTGCCTTTGCAGAATTCTCAGTTGAAGTGTTACTATTTGCATTGACTTTCAGTTCTTCTTCGGCATCTGTTATCTGTGATATACTCAAGGTCAAAAACTTTCAGTAAAACACAATTACTATACACTCCCAAAGTTATTAAAACTTGTATTAAAATATCAGTAACACACCCACCTCTGTAATCTCAGGAGGATTGTCTATAGTAGTGGTGGTGGTAGAAGGCTTTTCAGCCTTTTTCTTGGCTGTTTTTGGCTGCTTTGGTTTGCTCTATATCAAAAAGAGAAATTATCACAAGCATATAGCATTATAAACCACGTTTAAAATACCATCTCTGCCATTTTGTTCTGTTTTCTAAGAGCATTCAACACCACCTAAACATATCACACAATACACAAAGTGTATAATTTCTGCACACATACTGTACCTCTTCAACCTTGGTACTTCCAGCTCCAGTGAAGAAATCCGTCTTTCTTCTCAGGAAGCTAAAGAATGTCTCCAGCAGCTGGAAACAGTAAATGCAATGGCCTATGAACCATGATGATAAGGTTTGGATAAAATGGCTGCACAAACCTCATCTATCCCACTATGCTGCTGAGCTATGCTGAGCAGAAATCCATCAAATTTTCCTTCAGATTCTTCGGTCATAATTCAATGCTTAGTTTTTACTCTCTGACCACGTGGCTAGTCACGTGATACGAAAATAACTAACTTTCCTGCACACTGTCCATACATAGCTCTGCTGGTTTTCAAGCTGTTGCATCCTCCACCATGGCCAGTGGTGTCCAGAAACTAGTGAACAAGGTGAAGAGCGGCGCAAGGGAGTTTGCAGATTCCCTGACACCCACATTGAAGGTGAATTGGCTGCAAAATCAGAGCTGCAGTGATGTTTTTTAATCTTGTTTTTGGGTACACGTAGGAATCGAAGTTCAAGGAAAGTGGTATGATCACAGCTGATGAGTTTGTGATTGCTGGTGACTATCTAGTTTACCACTGTCCAACATGGAGCTGGTATACCAGTGACTGGCCATAGATAAACATACAATATTATTGTTCAACCACAGGTCAGCTGGAGACACATCTAAACGAAAGCCATTCCTTCCAGCTGATAAACAGTTTCTCCTCACTAAAAATGGTCAGTTTCATTGTTAAAAGGAAGGCCTGCAAGTTTCCAAGTGCATGACGTGATTACTGTCTGTTTCAGTGCCTTGTTATCGTCGATGTCACCAAATGGCTATACTTCCTGAAAATGAGAAGGTGATAAAGCTAGATCAAGACGATGATGAAGGCTGGGTTGATACCCATCATGGAGTTGGTAAGTAAACTACTAGTATACTAACCAGTAAACTATGGAGTTGGTTTATATAGTGCAAATGAGTTGATGGTGCTATAACTGAGTGCTTTTATATAAGAGGGTGTGTGGTTTGATTCATGATTTCCAACACCCACCTTCAATGATCTTGTAAGAGATAGGCTTTGTTAGTGATCAGGTAAGGGGGTTACAAGTTATAAGTTATAATGACCATAACAATCAGGTAAAGGGTTTTCAATACTAATTAGAGTCAGTTTAGAATGAGCATTATGTTTTGTTGCCATGTCGTGTTGATATAGTGGGATCTCCCTACCTTAGGGGAAAACAAAGTGTCCTGATTAGAGAGGTGGCCTCATTTCAGAGAATGAAGTTTAATACATTATCTCATACAGAGGTGTCCTTGTTTCAGGAGGTTGGAATAGCGGAGTTCCACTGTATACAGAGGTGTCCTTGTTTTAGGGGGTTGGAATAGAGGAGTTCCACTGTATACAGAGGTGTCCTCATTTCAGGAGGTTAGAATAGAGGAGTTCCACTGTATACAGAGGTGTCCTCATTTCAGGGGGTTGGAATAGAGGAGTTCCACTGTATACAGAGGTGTCCTCATTTCAGGTGGTTGGAATAGAGGGGCTCCACTTTAAAGTCAGTGATCCTAGTTCAACTTCCTCTCACTTTGCAGCAGTGGAGCAGGTGCAAGATAAAGTGATGGAAATGACACTGGAAGGAGACGAGAAGAAACAGGACCATTCCAAGTCCCCCATTAACCCAGTGACCTTTCCTTTAGTGGGAGGAGTCAGGGCAGGCAATGATGAAGATGATTCAGACAGTGACAATGAACCAGTGTTGGATATTGATGAGTATGAAAATGAAATTGAAGAGGAAGATCCAGTAAAGATGCATCAACTTAATAGGTTTACTCTAAGTTGACCTTTGATCCTAAGTGATAGAACCCATAGAGAAATAACTATACTGTGGTTGGTACCAAAATTTTGACAAGATCACATACCCAACCTCATGACTCCAGAATGCAGTCACCTATGAAGTTGATTTTGGTACCAAAATATAACTTTCTAGGTGTGCCTCTTTTAGATTATCAGGTATTATGTAGTTGGTGTTAACCTTGTGGTTTTAAGCATCATAGTGTTACTTAGATAATTGAGTTTATTGTTTAATGTTACTTTACCATATAGCATTCAGCTAGATTGGTTACACTGTACTTTTTAAGTATTGTGATTTCACATCCATAGGCTACACTGAAGAAGGAGCAACCTAATGGTACGATCAAGTCTGAAGAGGTGGGTATTCTGGCCACACGGACGTATGACCTTAACATCACTTATGACAACTACTATCGAACACCTCGGCTCTGGCTATTTGGATATAGTGAAAACCAACACCCTCTCACTGAGAAGGAAATGTATGAAGATATTAGCCAGGTATGTTTTATTCTATTCAAGGCGTTTCATTATCTCAGTAGTACTAAGTCAAGTTTGATGTTTTCATTATTATGTGAGGTCTCAATAAACGCTTATTTTTTTTTGTGGTTAATGGTTCAACGAAAATAAAATTATCGTAGGGCATGATTTTATGACAGAAACAAGGAAGAGGATGATGATGATATAACGAGAATAGGATTATGTGGATAGGATTAAAATTCAGTGTGATGTATGTGGATTCACTGCAGCTGAAGCATTATACATAGATAGATTTATTTATTGAGATCTATCTGTTCTGGACTCCTTGGGAAAGATTCATGGTTCCAGGGTGATGGTTGGGGGTGGGGATCGTGAATACTATTAACCATGAAATCCTGTTTATTACTTTTGACCACACCTACTTACCTACTTCTGCATATCTAAGTGTCCTTATTGCATGTCTGTCATTTCCTTGTTTTTATCTGTACCAGGTACAATAGGATTAGACTTGTGTATAGTAGAGCTTTTTCCTAAGAATTAATAGATGTTTATTGTTTGTTATTAATTCTTTACAAGAGGAAACTCATCTAAGCATTCTCAATTATTTGAGATGAGGACAAGAGGAAACTCATCTAAGTATTCTCATCTTTAAATTTTTAGGATCATTTGAATAAGACAGTCACTATGGAGAACCATCCACACCTTCCTCCTCCACCAAGGCTTTCAGTTCATCCCTGTAGGCATGCTGAGGTAAGCTTACACACCAGGATTATCACTTCACCCCTGCAGACATGTAGAGGCATCTGTGCATGGTGTACCCCTCTAGATGCTCATGTGATCATCCTTATGGTGTACCCCTCTAGATGCTCATGTGATAGTGTACCCCTCTAGATGTTCATGTGATAGTATCTTTACAGTGTATCCTCTAGATGCTCATGTGATAGTGTACCCCTCTAGATGTTCATGTGATAGTATCTTTACAGTGTACCCTCTAGATGCATTCACAATGAGCAATAATAGGGACTCAGGAGTGCTTTAGTTTCATCAGTATCCTGTTAATTCTCCTGGGTTTATGATACATCCTGTTTGGTCAGCAAATATTAATATTGTATTGTCATTTTGCTTAGACACTGGAACCTTAGGGTGAGATTTTGTGAATATTAATATTGTATTGTCATTTGGTTATTGGTGGGTGGAGGGTCTGTAATTTTGTGGATAACTGGGTAAATACATCCTGTTTAGCCAGCAAGATAAACACTGTGGTGGAGTTGGTGGTGGATTACACTGCAAACACACAAAAGAACCTACATTAATTTAAAGACAGGTTTTCCTAAAGGTTACACTCCTTGCTTGTCACCTGGATGTTGATGTGGTTGATGGTGTCCACTAGTTTATCTCTCTCAAGTGTCTCTCTAATACTTCTCTATGGCATGTTCATACATCTTAATGAATACCTTTATACATAATAATACCTTTATAATATTATATTACAATAATTGAGCTTGTCTCTGACTCACTAAGTTACAGGAAATTGGTGGCGAGGATGGTATGGCGGATGGCTATATATACTGTATACATTGATGATAACCACTCTCTAGTGTCTCTGCCAGAAACTGTCATATAGTTGCCTTAAATTAATACTCTACAACTGACATACCTCCTGTTTTCCCTAATAGGTGATGAAAAAGATCATGACAATGATTGAAGAGGATGGAAGAGAATTAGAGGTCCATTCATATATGCTGGTCTTTCTCAAGTTTGTCCAGGCTGTTATCCCCACTATAGAATATGACTATACCCAGCAACTAGCTGTAACTTCAGCATAGCAGTGATACAGTCAGTATGTGTTTGGGTGTTCTAGGCATGGGCTGTTATTTCCATCCATTTTTTGTATTATATATTTTGGTACATATGTAAAAGATGATTATTTTAGGTAATGCAGATAAATTGATGTGATTATTGGATAATCTAATCCCTAAAACTGAGGAACCTTCTTTTTTTTTTTTTTTTTTTTTTTTTTTTTTTTTTTCTTAAATGGTGACACCTCATTAGAACCCTTTTTTCAATAGACGAAACTGAAACTCAGTGGAATGCCCTCTAAATGAGTATACCTTATCAGAACATAGCTTTCCAATATCCCGAAATTTAAAATTTACTCATGGAAGAAGAGCTTCTCTTATACCAATAATTAATGTATTAACCTTTGACCTTCCCCTCTCCTCTCTCCAATTCAGTGGTTATGGTGGGTGTGATCTGTGGTATATCAGGGGGGGGGGAGCACCTGGGGCTTTCCTTGAGTATTAGGAAATGAAATCATGAGTTCTATATACTAAATTCCACTCTTAGATCATATCCTGTTAGGTTAATCTTTTAAAGACAGCTCAATACAATGTAACCCAATCCAGAAAAACTGTATTAAGGACACTTATGTATTATATGAACTTAAATGAGACCATCCCTCTGATCAGGAGGTCCTGACACTTTATTGTGCAGGTTTTAACTCTGTAGTTACAGTACTTCTGTTTGGAGTGACTCCTTATAACTAATTATTCTCATGGGGATTATTAGCCTGCAGGCTATGCATGTGCCTTTGCTATAAATAAGTCATACAGAGCAAGTATGATACTCATCCTCAGGATAATAACTAATGTATTCTGAAGGTGCAAAGTGCTAAGTTATTTATGCAGTTATACAGACCCAGTGTCCAGGCACAAGCTCTGGATGACACATTCTCTGCAACCTGCAACGTGTTAATTTATTCTCTCTAACTTATAATATTGTGTGTGGGGTACATGTGCACATGTGTGCGTGTGTACATGCTCAATGTCAAAATTCCTGAGTCTATTAATGTTCAAAATTATTATTTTACATATTGTATCTAGGTCATGACTATGAGCACACTATTGAGTAGATTTATATGGCAGGCAGTGATGATAAATACTTGCCAGACCTGTGAGAGTTAGTTTAAATCGCTTACATCCCTGGTTATATTGATGCTAATCTGAGATGAATTCTGTGAAGAGTTGTTACCGTCACCAACCTCTTGAGCCGGATGGGAAGGAAGTCTTTTTGAAAAATGTCCCGCTACGAGTTCACCTTGATGTCTATTAATACCTGATTGGGAGAATGCTTTCTTTATTGGTTGTTTTTTACTTTGTTGTCGTATACAAACTATACAAGTTAAGCATAGTAGGGCTAGTAGTACCACCACGATAGCAATTGATCCCAATACATAGGCTATAACTGGTGAACCTTGTGCTGATCTAGTTGGCTCTGCAGTTGCAGTAGTTGAGCTTGAAGTACTCAAGCTTGAAGTAGTTGAGCTTGAAGTAGTCAAGCTTGAAGTAGTTGAGCTTGAAATAGTCAGGTTAGTAGTAGGTGGATCTCGTGGTGCTGTCCGAAGAAATGAGAGTAATGGCAGATTACTCGATACACTTGGTATAATTCCAGTAGACGTGACAGAATCAATCCCAAGTTGTCTGTACTTGACATCAAAAAAGAGTTCATCTTCATTCCAAACAGTCATCATGACATAGCTATCATCTATGTTCATGACTGGTGGAGGGATTGGATCCAAAGATTTGACAACAGTACCAGGTTCTATGGTAGTACCTTCTTGGCCACGAGTAGACATGAAGAGCTGGACATCAATGATTTGAAGATTCTCACCTTCCTTGTATAGCACCAACAATGTTCCATTTGGGTTTAAGAACCTGACAGTAACTGGTGCATCAAAATTTTCCCTTGCTGGAGTTTGGAGGGGGTTTGAAGTGTTAAGCAGCATCAGAGAATGCACATTGTTTTCTAAAGCAACAATTGCCAAAATTTCTCCATTTTGTGAGGGTATCAAATCTCCCAACTCTCTCATGGCAAAATAATTAAGGATATCATCATACGCATCATATTTTACTATATACCTTGAACTCTCTGCAGGAGATGTAGTACAATTGACTATGAATTTGATGACACCATCGGTGCTTTCTATCTCTAGAGGATAGAGATGAGAGGCTCTTGAACAGGAGCGAATTCTTTGTGTTTCTAGCACCATTTCCCGTCCATCAGTAGATGACTTTAACACGATATCTCCATCATCATTGATGAAAATATACCAAGAAATAACACCATCCAGATAATATCCATGCGAAATAATAACTTTTTTGCCGTTCAATTCAGGAAATCTCTGTGTAGATTTAAATGGGCTTTTACTGGTATCAACAATCAATGGCGAGCAATGTTCAAAAGCTACTTCTATTATTCGTCCATTGGGTATGAGGTAAGTGGCCTTACAGTTTTCAGGATATGGGATATGAACATAGCTTAACATTTGCATAAGCTTTGGATCTTCCCGAAGAAATATCATGGATGTGCCTCCTAGGATTGATTCCAGCCTAGTGCCGTTAATGCTGAAGATGTGATTGGCCTTGAAGCCTATACTTGCATTATTAAGCAAGGAGGAGACATTTAGTCCTGTGTAATCACTGTAACCTTCTCCAAGTGGGACAGAGATGGGAGTTAGAGTAACTCCAAGGTTTGTTGGTTTTAGAACAGACAAGTTTCCTGCAAAAATAGAAGTACGTAAGTGCAAATATTATTAATGATACTACAAAAATATAAAATAGCCAATGCATAGTGTAGCTAGATCTTACCGTGAAGTCCGGGACTGGCGACTGCTATTACTGGCGTTAGGGTCAGCAGTAAGCATAACTTGCAGTAATTGAATTCCATATTTTAAGTATCACTTCAAAAATTGCATGTGTATACAGCTGCAGTTTTGACGACGGACGGAGATCGATGCGACTGCAGTGTGGATATGTGGCAGCTGCTTTTTATTATAATAAATTAATATAGCTAGCTACGGCGGTTAACGTCATACGTATATCTTCGATCGATCGATCGTGTGTCCGAGTATAACGTATGTATCCCCCCCGCCCCCCCCCAATAAGCACGCCATGCCCGCGCAGCGCGCGCAGATATACGTGTACCGACCGTAATCACTGTAATTAAAGCGCCACCATAATTTAAGCGCCACCCAGACATGGAATTATTTTTCTAGCTCTATACTATGGCGCCACCTCCTTCCTCAATTAGTTTTTCCTGGCGCTTAATTAATTAGAGAGATGGGTTTTTTTGTTTTTTTTTTGCAGTTAAAGAGATGTCCCAGAAGTTGATCAAAAACTTTTTCACCCCCCCTGAAGTCCACACAGCCTTGTAAACATGAACCCCCCTCACAACACTCTGGATACAAACATGAAAGTAGGTGTAGCCATCACCAGATACAGCCATGTTGCAACAGTCCATCTTAGCTCTAATTATTTAAGCGACACTCTAATTTAGGCCCCACCCCCAATTGAAGTGTATTTTTTTGGTCACAATGTAAGCGACAACCTCAGCTGTAATTATTTTTTTGTGGCCCTCTAATTGAGGGAAGATCTAGAGTAGTAGTGCTAGAAGGAATAATTCCCTGTTCTACTTTCACACTACTCATTTAAATGTGGTTTTTACTATGTAGCAGTGCCAAATTGAATTATTAGTGCCAGTCCCTTTATTGTCCCTGCTATGTATAAATTTGGGAGTGTGTGCCAGCAAGAAATGGGCGTGGTTATGCTTGCCCCACATCTTTTGTAAAGAATACCGACTCCACGTAGTATTTATTATGCACACTTTCTCCATGCTTGATTAATCTAGACCGTAAGTTGTCTAATTGAAAATGTGACCACACTGTTAATTCACCACACCCACTATTAAGAGAATTAATGGTGATGGGATGGGTTATAAAACACATTTATCACTTTTCTTTGAGGGAGCATTTGATACACCTCTAAAATGGCCTTTTGATTGTCCTGATGGACCAGATGATGCGGGGGAGGGGGACAGGGTGTTAACCTTGCCCCTGCGCACAATGGCTGAGTGCATAATTCTGTAATAAATAACATGTAGTGAACGACAGAAAATAAGCATGTATCTAAGAACTTAAGAAGCTGTCCAAATAATGTGTGTGTTAAAGGATAGCATGATACTATCAGCATAGCTACCATACATGCACATATAGTGTACATGAACTGTAATAGTGCTGTGAGTTAGTGCTTAGAGGAACAAAAAAACAAAGAAAGAAAAAAAAAATATGAACATTCCTTAATCTTTTTATTAATAATAATCTAGCTGTATTTATAATTCAACATGTGGAACATGAGCTGATAATTACTAGTTCCAATCACTAAACCAAAGGAACCATTGGCCCAGGTTACATGTGAGTGAGATAGAGGTAAGAAGGGTTTATTTATTTGGGGGGTATTCGTCTATTGAGAGCCATGAAGTAGACTTGACTACTGCTGGTTGAACGGATACTGGCAAAGAATACCTGTATGTTCCACAAAAAGACAGACAGATGAGAGAATTCAAAAGGTGATACACATTTTTATAAGCTATCTAAAGGATATTGGAAATAGAAAGTGTAGAGGCTGTCCTATAGTGGAATCTCCCTATAAAGGATACATTTTGGAAATGTCCTATTATACAGAGTGTCCTGTATGAGGCTTCAAAATAGAATCAAGCAACATTGTGGTAGACTGGTATAGGACAAATGCTGCTTAACCAGAATCCTTAGCAACTCACAATTTGACCTTTTAGGCACTGTGACTGAACAATGTGGTCACATTAACCTTGTGAACCCCCATACTCAGCAAAATGCTGAACATTTTAGCACATTAACTATGCAAAATACAGCCCTCAATATTAGTGCAGTGACATAATCCCTATTCTTAGATGAAAGCACTAAAATTAGTACACGTTTATCAATGCTGCCTAATGAACATTTTGATATGGTCCATGGAAGCACTAGCAGTTGCATTCCTGGTAGCCATGGCAATGATTTTAAGTTGCAAGCCAGGTCCCCCCTCACTCTCAAGCATAATAATATTCCCATTACTTGTAGTATTGTGATTGACAATAGAACTAGTGCATAGAAAATAGCATTGCTGCAATATGGAATGAAAGAATTTGAACCATGTTTATATTATTCACTTGTTTATCCTCATTTTTATGAAAGTTTTATCCTTAGATTGCATTTATGGATGAATTGAGCCATAATTTTCACTTTTTATTTGAGTTAAGAAAGTGTTTATCCTCAGACTACATCAGAGAGAAGCTCAGAGCATGACCCACCTAGATGGAATGCTGAGCACACTCTCATATACTTTGTCACATGTTCTTCCTGGTACAGACTAGGGGCCATCAAACAAACAGATAACAAGCAATTAACAAACTAGAGGTGATGGCAGCCAAGTAGCTCTTAGTGCAGGCATTAGCTGGCACTTGCCTACAGCTGGCACTTTGGCCCTTGCCAGTACATTACTGAAGCAGTGCAGGTTTGTACAGGCATTTGCCGATTTCTAAGCCTAGACAATTTTGGATCCCTGGGAAGCATCTACTTCTCAACAGCCAACTACTACCAACTAGAACCTTTTGGGTTATTTGTCAGGAAGAAATCCTCTGCAGTCCAGAAGGAAGGACATTACCAATCACTGACTAAAAAACCTGATAGGATTTGGGATAGCTAGCAAGGAACTTGCAGTTAACAGATAGTTGGGATCTCTGAGGTAGCACTTGAGCTTGCTTTAGGTATCTGTTATCATTTAGGCAGCAAGAAAGGGTGTCGTACCCAATATACAAGTGAAAAAAGGCTGGACTGCTATGCACAGTTCTCTGCCAATCATGTAGGAGAATGTCTGACAAACAAAACTGTAATTACACACAAAAAAAATACTTTTCCCATTTTAAATGGGTAGCTACTACTGCAATAACCAGTAAATATGTCATCTTTAAAACTGTTTCCATGGCTACTAGGTATGCTATATTCATTAGGCATTCATTGATCTAGCAATTTTTATCCAAAAAAGCACATTTATAATGTATGTCCTCAGTCCTTCAGTCTAGGAGTTTTATCTTACCTTATTATTTCTTTCACAGAGGAATCGAAGTTTCTGTGCATAAAGACACCATCCAGTTGTCCATTATCCACTGCCCGTATCTCAATAGTCTTACTGCCCCACCCCACCACGTGGGACTCACCAATCAGTGCTAATTGAACAAACAATAACAACAACTATCATAACAACAACAACAACAACAACATACACAATTTACCAATTGAGGAAGGGATTTCTCCCCATTGGAGCCTAACATCTTGTCCCCCAGAAGAGTTCATGTAGACACCTTAATCTGTATAAAACAACCACCATGAAGGGACATAATTCATCTGAACTTTCTGCGCACTGTCCCCTTACCACCCCAGGGACTTGAGGAGCTTAGCTGAGTAAGCATTTCTTATCTGGAGATAGTTATCCAAACTATGGCCAGGATCTCTAACCCAGACTAAGCCTCTCCTCCTCCTCCCTTCCCCCCAGCTGGGCTTAGCTGAGGTTGACAAATAAGCATTTTTTTTATCTGGAAACAGCTATGGTCAGGTCTATGGCCAGGACATCTAACCCTCTGGCTAACCCTGACCGGTTACATTTGGCACTTATCAAGATTCAAGTTAGCTATGCTTCAGTAACTCCCATTGTAGTGGCATATGTAACAGTGATAACCATAATAGTTTTACCCAGCCAGCAGGTCTTACCTACAGACTACTGAGTCTTATATATATACCACCTGTGATGTCCCAGAGTAAAACTAATGTACGCATTACGAGAAAGTAACTGGAGTAAATCCATGTTACTATAGAAACCACCTGGTAAGCGTATAGTTAGTATGCCATAAGAACTGGTGGGTAGAGAGGTACAAACCACAGAACATGAACTGTAACAGGTGACATCTATATCATTATGTGGAGGAGTACATACACTACAGTGGAATGCATCCAGAGGGTACATCTGTGAATGGGTTACACCAAATGACATCTATTAGGATATCATTGTGTTAATGGGTATATTGATATCACATCTACCATCATGTCCAGAGGAGGACACATCAAGAGAACTTACTGTCATAACACAAGAGTAGCTCTACCCCACTGGACTGTGGAAGGGTGATAATTGCATGTGGGTGGATGGTACCTCTAAGGGAAGTGGGAGCATAGAGGTCCTGAACTACACCTGTATCCAAGTCAATGGCGTGGAAACCTGCAGATAAATAAATCAGCATTAACTGAAGGAGAAACATAAGGTTTCATTCAGCCCCCTTCTCTATACAAATCACTCTTCAAAATATCCCACTCTTCCCTATACCCATTAGGTATCAAAAATGAAACTACGTATTCCAATAATCTACCATCCAACATCCAATGGGTTTCATTCTACAGACCACTCTTCCCTATACTCAAAAATGAAACTACTCCAATAATCTACCATCCAACAATCCAACATACTTCAATATTTGTTTTTGAAAAAATAACCAGCAAATTGAGGTAGCTAGCTTTAGAAAGAGAAACTTCTCCTTATTCTGTGTCATCAAAGTGGCACAATGGTGCACTTCCTGTTACCTCATGATTTTACAATAATAACTTGTGTAGGACATCATAATCAGTGAATAATAAATATTTGGTAGAGGTATATCTGATCCAGTTTTATCAGGAGGAGTTGTAGAGAACCTTGATTTTAGCATGATGAAGGCTGGGTTGATACCCATCATGGAGTTGGTAAATAAACTACTAGTATACTAACCAGTAAACTATGGAGTTGGTCTATATAGCACAAATGAGTTGATGGTGCTATAATTGAGTGCTTTTTATAAGAGGGGTGTGGTTTGATCAACACCCACCTTCAATGAGATTAGGCTTTGTTAATAATCAGGTAAGGGGTTTACAAGTTATAAGTTAACAATCAGGTAAAGGGTTTTCAACAATTAGAGTCATAGTTTTGAATGCTCATTTTGTTTGGTTGCCATGTACTTATATTTAAGTTGATACACCCTATTCCTGGCACCTTAGGGAAAATCAAAGTGTCCTGATTAGAGTGGTGGCCTCATTTCAAGTAGTAAAGTTTGATATATCCAAGTGTCCTTGATACAGAGGTGTCCTCATTTCAGGGTGTTGGAATAGAGGGGTTCCACTGTATACAGAGGTGTCCTCATTTCAGGGGGTTGGAATAGAGGAGGTTCCACTATAAAGTCAGTGATCCTAGTTCAACTTCCTCTCACTTTGCAGCAGTGGAGCAGGTGCAAGATAAAGTGATGGAAATGACACTGGAAGGAGACGAGAAGAAACAGGACCATTCCAAGTCCCCCATTAACCCAGTGACCTTTTCCTTTAGTGGGAGGAGTCAGGGCAGGCAATGATGAAGATGATTCAGACAGTGACAATGAACCAGTGTTGGATATTGATGAGTATGAAAATGAAATTGAAGAGGATGATCCAGTAAAGGTGCATGAACTTAATAGGTTTACTCTAAGTTGACCTTTGACCCTAAGTGATAGACCCCATAGAGAAATAACTATAATATAGTGGTTGGTACCAAAATTTTGACAAGATCACATACCCAACCTCATGACTCCAGATTGCAGTCACCTATGAAGTTGATTTTTGTACCAAAAGATAACTCTTGAAACAAGCTTTCTAATTGTATATCTACTTTAAGTGTGCCTCTCATGGATTATCAGGCATTAGCTGGTGTTAAGTTATGGTTTGGAGCATGTTAAAGGTCATAGTGTTACTTAGATAACTGAGTTTATTTGTTTTAAGATACTTTACCATATAGCATTCAGCTAGATTGATTACACTGTACTTTTTAAGTATTGTGATTTCACATCTGTAGGCTACACTGAAGAAGGAGCAACCTAATGGTACGATCAAGAGGTGGGTATTCTGGCCACGCGGACGTATGACCTTAACATCACTTATGACAACTATTATCGGACACCTCGGCTCTGGCTATTTGGATATAGTGAAAACCAACACCCTCTCACTGAGAAAGAAATGTATGAAGATATTATTAGCCAGGTATGTTTTATTTTATTCAAGGCACTTCATTATCTCAGTAGTACTAAGTCAAGTTTTATGAGGTTATACTTCCTAAATAAACACTTGGTAATGGCTCATTATAGCACATGATTTTATGACAGAAACAAGGAAGAGGATGATGATGATATAACGAGAATAGGCGTATAATTATTTTGGTAGGATTAAAATTCAGTGCAGCGTATGTGGATTCACTGCAGCTGAAGCATTTCTAACCTTATACATAGATCTATTCAATCTGTTCTGGACTTCTTGGGAAAGATTCATGGTTCCAGGGTGATGGTTGGGGGTGGGGATCGTGAATACTATTAACCATGAAATCCTGTTTATTACTTTTGACCACACCTACTTACTGCATATCTAGGTGTCCTTATTGCATGTCTGTCATTTCCTAGTTTTTATCTGTACCAGGTACAATAGGATTAGACTTGTGTATAATAGAACTTTTTTCTAAGAGTTAATAGATGTTTATTAATTCTTTACAAGAGGAAACTCATCTAAGCATTCTCAATTATTTGAGATGAGGACAAGAGGAAAGTATTCTCAATTCTTTGAGATGAGGACAAGAGGAAACTCATCTAAGTATTCTCATCTTTAAATTTTTAGGATCATTTGAATAAGACAGTCACTATGGAGAACCATCCACACCTTCCTCCTCCACCAAGGCTTTCAGTTCATCCCTGTAGGCATGCTGAGGTAAGCTTACACACCAGGATTATCACTTCACCCCTGCAGACATGTAGAGGCATCTGTGCATGGTGTATCCCTCTAGATGCTCATGTGATCCTTATGGTATACCCCTCTAGATGCTCATGTGATCCTTATGGTATACCCCTCTAGATGCTCATGTGTTTATGATGTATCCCTCTATGCATTCACATTGAGCTGTAGTGGAGGGTGCTCTGGTTTCATCAGTATCCTGTTAATTCTCCTGGGTTTATGTAACATCCGGTTTGGTCAGCAAATAAGACAATCTGTCTATTAAGTGGAACCTAAGGGTGAGTGGATGTAAGTGAATGCATCCTGTTTGGTCAGCAAAATATTGTGTGATAAACACTGTGGTGGAGTTATAGTGGTGTGATTATATTACACTGCTTAACACACAAAAGAACCTACATTAATTTAATGACAAACCTAAAAGTACACACACTGCTTGTTACCTGAATGTAGATTAGTTTTGATTTAGCTGATGGCATCCACTAGTTAAAAATGGGAATTATCTCTCTCCCTAATACTTCCCTATGGTATATAGCTATATACATGATAACCACTCTCTGGTGTCTCCCTAATGCTTCCCTATGGTATATAGCTATATACATGATAACCACTCTCTGGTGTCTCCCTAATGCTTCCCTATGGCATTAGCTATATACATGATAACCACTCTCTGGTGTCTCCCTAATGCTTCCCTATGGCATATAGCTATATACATGATAACTACTCTCTGGTGTCTCTCCACTCTCTGGTGTCTCCCTAATACTTCCCTATGGCTTATGACTATAGTTATTCTAATGATAACCACTTCCTTAATAACTGCCAGAAACTGTAAAAAAATTGTTGCCTTAAATTAATACTCTATAACTGACACACCTCCTGTTTTCCCTAATAGGTGATGAAAAAGATCATGACAATGATTGAAGAGGATGGAAGAGAATTAGAGGTCCATTCATATATGCTGGTCTTTCTCAAGTTTGTCCAGGCTGTTATCCCCACTATAGAATATGACTATACCCAGCAACTAGCTGTAACTTCAGCATAGCAGTGATACAGTCAGTATGTGTTTGGGTGTTCTAGGCATGGGCTGTTATTTCCATCCATTTTTTGTATTATATATTTTGGTACATATGTAAAAGATGGGTAATGCAGATAAGTAGGTGTGATTATTGGATAATCTAATCCCTAAAATTGAGGAACTTTCTTTTTTTAAATGGGGACACCTCATTAGAACCTATTTTCCAACAGACGAAACTCACTCTAAATGAGTATACCTTATCAGAACATAGCTTTCCAATATCCTGGAATTTACTCATGGAAGAAGAGCATCTCTTATACCAATCACTGGCAATAATTAACTTATTATTTCCTCTCCCCCAATTCAGTTCTTTGTTGTGGTTATGGTGGGTGTGGTTTGGTGTACAGGGGGCCCCCCTGGGGGAGCACCTGGGGCTTTCCTTGATGAATGAAATCATGAGCTCTACTAAATTCCACTGTTGAGGTCATATCCTGTTAGTCCAAGGCAGTTTAATTGAAATGAAAACAACTCTGTTATTAAGGACACTTGCTTGGTTATGTATAATATTAATGTTAAATGAGATCATCCCTCTGATAAGGTGTTAGGATAAGTATCCTGAAGGTGCAAAATGCTAAGTTATTTGCTGTATAATTATACAGACCCAGGTTACAAAGATGGCTCCTTCCCCATACCTAACACACTAGTGAAAGCTGATGCATTTTTAAAAAAGGAATCTCTACTGTGCAACCTCTTCCTCCTCTTCTAAACTACAAGGACTGTCGCTAGGGCAATATCACAGCAAGATGCAACCAATCTTGACTTCAGCTACCTCCCCCATGGAATGATTCTGCTTCTGTTTACTTTCCTGGATTTTGAAGTCATTAAGAGAATTTAAGTACAGAGACTTATACACCATTTGATTGACTAGTGTGAGAGGTTGTGAGGTTACAGTGGAGTCACTTTATTCGGAACAAGTTACAGTGTCCTGATTAGAGTGGTCCAGGCACTAGCATAGAGAGCTCTGGATGACACATTCTCTACAACCTGCAATTTATTCTCTGTAACTTACATTACTGTAGAGTGTGGGTACATGTGCCACGTGTGCCTGTGTACATATGCATGCTGCTGCGTGCGAGCGTGTCAGTGTCAAAATTCTTGAGTCCATTTGTTCAAAATTATTTTACATGTCTTAATTATAATAAAATGATTATATAAATAATATCACTACTGAATAGAGTTAGTTATGTTTTTGCAGGCAGTGATGATAAATACTAGCTAGACCTGTGATGTTAGTTTAAATCGCTTCCATCCCTGGTTATATTAATGCTTAACTGAGATGAATTCTGTGAAGAGTTGTTACCGTCACCAACCTCTTGAGCTGGATGGGAAGGAAGTCTTGTTGAAAAAGGTCCTACTACGAGTTCATCCTGATGTCTATTAATACCTGATTGGGAGAATGCTTTCTTTATTGATGATTGTTTTTTACTTTGTTGTCGTATACAAACTATACAAGTTAAGCATAGTAGGGCTAGTAGTACCACCACGATAGCAATTGGTCCCAATACATAGGCTATAACTGGTGAACCTTGTGCTGATCTAGTTGGCTCTGCAGTTGCAGTAGTTGAGCTTGAAGTAGTCAAGCTTGAAGTAGTCAAGCTTGAAGTAGTCAAGCTTGAAGTAGTTGAGCTTGAAATAGTCGGGTTAGTAGTAGGTGGATCTCGTGGTGCTGTCCGAAGAAATGAGAGTAATGGCAGATTACTCGATACACTTGGTATAATTCCAGTAGACGTGACAGAATCAATCCCAAGTTGTCTGTACTTGACATCAAAAAAGAGTTCATCTTCATTCCAAACAGTCATCATGACATAGCTATCATCTATGTTCATGACTGGTGGAGGGATTGGATCCAAAGATTTGACAACAGTACCAGGTTCTATGGTAGTACCTTCTTGGCCACGAGTTGACATGAAGAGCTGGACATCAATGATTTGAAGATTCTCACCTTCCTTGTATAGCACCAACAATGTTCCATTTGGGTTTAAGAACCTGACAGTAACTGGTGCATCAAAATTTGCCCTTGCTGGAGTTTGGAGGGGGTTTGAAGTGTTAAGCAGCATCAGAGAATGCACATTGTTTTCTAAAGCAACAATTGCCAAAATTTCTCCATTTTGTGAGGGTATCAAATCTCCCAACTCTCTCATGGCAAAATAATTAAGGATATCATCATACGCATCATATTTTACTATATACCTTGAACTCTCTGCAGGAGATGTAGTACAATTGACTATGAATTTGATGACACCATCAGTGCTTTCTATCTCTAGAGGATAGAGATGAGAGGCTCTTGAACAGGAGCGAATTCTTTGTGTTTCTAGCACCATTTCCCGTCCATCAGTAGATGACTTTAACACGATATCTCCATCATCATTGATGAAAATATACCAAGAAATAACACCATCCAGATAATATCCATGCGAAATAATAACTTTTTTGCCGTTCAATTCAGGAAATCTCTGTGTAGATTTAAATGGGCTTTTACTGGTATCAACAATCAATGGCGAGCAATGTTCAAAAGCTACTTCTATTATTCGTCCATTGGGTATGAGGTAAGTGGCCTTACAGTTTTCAGGATATGGGATATGAACATAGCTTAACATTTGCATAAGCTTTGGATCTTCCCGAAGAAATATCATGGATGTGCCTCCTAGGATTGATTCCAGCCTAGTGCCGTTAATGCTGAAGATGTGATTGGCCTTGAAGCCTATACTTGCATTATTAAGCAAGGAGGAGACATTTAGTCCTGTGTAATCACTGTAACCTTCTCCAAGTGGGACAGAGATGGGAGTTAGAGTAACTCCAAGGTTTGTTGGTTTTAGAACGGACAAGTTTCCTGCAAAAATAGAAGTACGTAAGTGCAAATATTATTAATGATACTACAAAAATATAAAATAGCCAATGCATAGTGTAGCTAGATCTTACCGTGAAGTCCGGGACTGGCGACTGCTATTACTGGCATTAGGGTCAGCAGTAAGCATAACTTGCAGTAATTGAATTCCATATTTTAAGTATCACTTCAAAAATTGCATGTGTATACAGCTGCAGTTTTGACGACGGACGGAGATCGACGCGACTGCGGTGTGCATATGTGGCAGCTGCTTTTTATTCTAATAAATAATACACACGTCGTCGTACGTATATCTGCGCGCGCTGCGCGGGCATGGCGTGCTTATTTGGGGGAGGAGGAGGAGGAGGGAAGATCTAGAGTAGTAGTGCTAGAAGGAATAATTCCCTGTTCTACTTTCACACTACTCATTTAAATGTGGTTTTTACTATGTAGCAGTGCCGAATTGAATTATTAGTGCCAGTCCCTTTATTGTCCCTGCTATGTATAAATTTGGGAGTGTGTGCCAGCAAGAAATGGGCGTGGTTATGCTTGCCCCACATCTTTTGTAAAGAATACCTGACTCCACGTAGTATTTATTATGCACACTTTCTCCATGCTTGATTAATCTAGACCGTAAGTTGTCTAATTGAAAATGTGACCCCACTATTAATTCACCACACCCACTATTAAGAGAATTAATGGTGATGGGATGGGTTATAAAACACATTTATCACTTTTCTTTGAGGGAGCATTTGATACACCTCTAAAATGGCCTTTTGATTGTCCTGATGGACCAGATGATGCGGGGGAGGGGGACAGGGTGTTAACCTTGCCCCTGCGCACAATGGCTGAGTGCATAATTCTGTAATAAATAACATGTAGTGAACGACAGAAAATAAGCATGTATCTAAGAACTTAAGAAGCTGTCCAAATAATGTGTGTGTTAAAGGATAGCATGATACTATCAGCATAGCTACCATACATGCACATATAGTGTACATGAACTGTAATAGTGCTGTGAGTTAGTGCTTAGAGGAACAAAAAAACAAAGAAAGAAAAAAAAATATGAACATTCCTTAATCTTTTTATTAATAATAATAATCTAGCTGTATTTATAATTCAACATGTGGAACATGAGCTGATAATTACTAGTTCCAATCACTAAACCAAAGGAACCATTGGCCCAGGTTACATGTGGGTGAGATGGAGGTAAGAAGGGTTTATTTATTTGGGGGGTATTCGTCTATTGAGAGCCATGAAGTAGACTTGACTACTGCTGGTTGAACGGATACTGGCGAAGAATACCTGTATGTTCCACAAAAAGACACACAGACAGACGAGAGAGAATTCAAAAGGTGATACACATTTTTATAAGCTATCTATTGGAAATAGAAAGTGTAGAGGCTGTCCTATAGTGGAACCTCCCTATAAAGGATACATTTTGGGAATGTCCTATTATTATACAGAGTGTCTTGTATGAGGCTTCAAAATAGGAATATCAGAATCAAGCAACATTGTGGTAGACTGGTATAGGACAAATGTACTTTGTATGCAGAATCCTTAGCAACTCACAATTTTGACCTTTTAGGCACTATGACAACAATGTGGCCAGATTAACCTTGTGAACCCCTATACTCAGCAAAATGCTGAACATTTTGGCACATTAACTATGCAAAAGATTAGTGCAGCAACATAATCCCTATTCTTAGACACTAAAATTAGTACACATGCCTAATGAACATATGCAGTTGTATTCCTGGTAGCCATAGGCCATGGCAATTGTAAGCCAGCTCCCTCCCTTTAATAGCCATGATGTATATATACATAATATTCCCTATGTACTTGTAGTGATACTCGTGATTGACAATCATGTCAAATAGAACAAGTGCATAGACTGCCTGAAAATAGCATTGCTATGAAGGAATGATTTGAGCCATAAAATTATGTTTTTATTCACTTTTTATTTGAGTTAAGAAAGTGTTTATCCTCAGCTCAAAAAACAAAAACAAAAACAAAACCCCCCCCCCCCCAAAAAAAAAAAATTCAGGAGGGGGGCAGACTTCCCTAGATGGAATGCTGAGGCTGAGCAGACTTCCCTAGATGGAATGCTGAGGCTGAGCACACTCTCATATACTTTGTCACATGTTTGTGCACCTCCCCTTTCTGACACAGACTAGGGGCCATCAAACAACAAGCAATTAACAAACTAGAGGTGATGGCAGCCTAGTAGCTGCTCTTAGTGCAGGCATTAGCTGGCACTTTGGCCCTTGCAGTACATTACTGAAGCAGTGCAGGTTTGTACAGGCATTTGCTGATTTCTAAGCCTAGACAATTTTGGATCCCTGGGAAGCATCTACTTCTCAACAGCCAACTACTACCAACTGGAACCTTTTGGGTAATTTGTCAGGAAGAGGTCCTCTGCAGTCAAGAAGGAAGGACATTACCAATCACTGATTAAAACCTGATAGGATTTGATTAAGTCTGACAAACTAAACAGTAATTACACATAAACACAACAATTTTAAATGGGTAGCTACCACTACAATAACCAGTAAATATATCATCTTTAAAACTGTTCCCATGGCTACCAGGTATGCCATATTTATTGATCTAGCAATTTTTCCCCCCCAAAAGCACAATAATAATACTGCATTATAATGTATGTCCTCAGTCCTTCAGTCTAGGAGGTTTATCTTACCTTATCATTTCTTTCACAGAGGAATCGAAGTTTCTGAGTTCTCTTGTGCATAAAGACACCGTCTAGTTGTCCATTGTCCACTGCCCGTATCTCAATAGCCTTACTGCCCCACCCCATCACGTGGGACTCACCAATCAGTGCTAATTGAACAAACAATAACAACAACTATCATAACAACAACAACAACATGTGATACACAATTTACCAATTGAGGAAGGGATTTCTCCCCATTGGAGCCTAACATCTTTCATCTGTCCCCCAGAAGAGTCCATGTAGACACCTTCATCTGTAAAATAAAACAACCACCATTAAGGGACATAAAGAGAGATAAGTCATTATATTCATCGGAACTTCCTGTGCACTGTCCCCCTACTTCTCTAGGGATTTGAGACTTAGCTGAGGTTGACCAGTAAGCATTTATTATCTGGAGGCAGTTATCCAAACTATGGCCAGGACCAGGCCTCCTCTCCCCCTCCCACCTCCCCTCCTCCAGGGACTTGAGGCTTAGCTGGGCTTAGCCGAGGTTGACAAATAAGCATTTTTTTTATCTGGAAACAGTTATGGTCAGTTCTATGGGCAGGACATCTAACCCTCTGGCTAACCCTGATGGGTACCTTGGTTACATCTGGCACTTATCAAGATTTAAGTTAGCTATGCTTCAGTAACTCCCATTGTAGTGGCACATGTAACAGTGATAACCATAATAGTTTTACCCAGCCAGCAGGTCTTACCTACAGACTACTGAGTCTTATATATATACCACCTGTGATGTCCCAGAGTAAAACTAATGTACACATTACGAGAAAGTAACTGGAATAAATCCATGTTACTATAGAAACCACCTGGTAAGGTTACTGGAGCATATACTAATTAGTATGCCATAAGAACTGGCAGATAGAGAGGTACAAACCACAGAACATGAACTGTAACAGGTGACATCTATATCATTATGTGGAGGAGTACATACACTACAGTGGAATGCATCCAGAGGGTACATCTGTGAATGGGTTACACCAAATGACATCTATTAGGATATCATTGTGTTAATGGGTATATTGATATCACATCTACCATCATGTCCAGAGGAGGACACATCAAGAGAACTTACTGTCATAACACAAGAGTAGCTCTACCCCACTGGACCGTGGAAGGGTGATAATTGCATGTGGGTGGATGGTACCTCTAAGGGAAGTGGGAGCATAGAGGTCCTGAACTACACCTGTATCCAAGTCAATGGCGTGGAAACCTGCAGATAAATAAATCAGCATTAACTGAAGGAGAAACATTAGGTTTCATTCAGCCCCCTTCTCTATACAAACCACTCTTCAAAATATCCCACTCTTCCCTATACCCATTAGGTATCAAAAATGAAACTACGTATTCCAATAATCTACCATCCAACATCCAAAGGGTTTCATTCTACAGATCACTCTTCCCTATACTCAAAAATGAAACTACTCCAATAATCTACCATCCAACATATTCCAACACACTTCAATATTTGTTTTTGAAAAAATAACCAGCAAATTGAGGTAGCTAGCTTTAGAAAGAGAAACTTCTCCTTATTCTGTGTCATCAAAGTGGCACAATGGTGCACTTCCTGTTACCTCATGATTTTACAATGATAACTTGTGCAGGACATTATAATTGCTGAATAATGCTTAGTAAAGGTAATCTGATCCAGTTTTATCAGGAGGAGTTATAGAGAACTTACCTACTGAGGATGCATAGAGGACCTTGGTTCTGTTGCTGTTTTCCAAGACCATGTCCACTAGTAAGGGTTTGTGGTGGAGATCTGGGAATGACTGTGGAGAATGTAATAGCATTACCATCACCACATGGTGACATTAGAAGATAATGTTTATTTGCCAGCTAGATGAAGTGGGAACATGAAGATAAATTGGTTTTCATTAGGAATTTAAAGAACATAAACTCCACCCCATACTACATCAAAGGAAAACATCCCTTGAAGGAACAAGTACTCTGGGAAGTGGTTATATCACATGCTCTACACAGAACCACATTTATATTATCAGAACCCACTGGCTATACCTTGAAACCCATGAACTTGGAGTATGGCTTCTGGGCCCAAGCATAGACCTCCACACCAGTCTTGGTTCCAATACAGAGGAACTTCATACGCTCATGTTGCACTGCATAACCATACAATCATTGGTTACTAGAAACCCCTGAGACAGCCATCCCTGAGACAGCTATCCCTGAAACAGCCAAACATCCCTGAGACAACCATCCATCCCTGAGACAGCCATGATGATGCAATAAAAGTTAGAGGCCAAGGGGCTGTTAATTTAATTAACACACTTCACATTATAGCTTTGTGTGTAAGAAACACACCACAACAATTAATACTCCTTGGCCCACATGCCTGGTCCCAAAGTTTATCAATAACTAACCAACTCTATAGTGAATGCACTGCTCCAAGTCCCCTACTGCAGTGTAGCCCTGACGAAATCGATGACTATCAGACTGAAAAATTATCATAAAAATTAATATTAGCATCATAACTACTTCAGATACTCTCAATGTTAGTTCCCTTTATAATGTAATCTACTTACTGAACAAGCCACACACTTTCTCAAACCCAACTGGGTTCATAATCATATCCTAGGCCCCCCAAACAGGCCACCCCAGCTTTATAACCATGTTTCAGCCTCCTCAAACAGTCTCTCAACCTCAGCCCACTTCAAAATCATGTTCCAGGCCCCTCAAACACCCAGCCTTATGTTCCAGAATTCTTAGCTATATAAAGTAATGGTGAAGGACCATCTTACATCATCTCCTTTGAGAATCTTGTTTCTGAGCCAGGAGAGGTAGTACACACGAAGTTTATTCTTTCTTCCATTTATACAGACTAAAACATTCAGACCCTCCAACACTTCTATCTGAGAAAACTTCCGCCGTGAGATCAAGGGGAACACTGGGAAAGAGGGGTTAAATTAGTGAAGGGGAACACTGAGAAATAGGGGTTAAATTAGTGAGATCAACAAGAGCACAGGAAAAAAATGGTGATATCAAGGAGAAATGGTTAAATGAGTGATATCAGAACACTGAGAAAGAGGGGCTAAATTAGCAAGTTTTAATCAATTTCACTTCTGTGTGTTCATGCAATACAATTTAGGAGTTCAACCCTTATATTAGTTCAACCCTTATATTTGACATGTTATACATGTGTCAACTAGCCCATTAGTATCTGTAACATATACAGTATACATGTATTTTTTAGATGAGGGTGAGACTGTTGAAGCTGGGTTAGTTTGGGGTGTGGCTGCGCAAAATGGGGTGTGAGGCTAGCATTTCCTGGGTGATAATCCTTACCTTTTCCATGGCCACTTCTATCTAAGAGGAGGAGTCCATTGTCCGTACCAACCAGGAGGTTTACACCCCAAAGAGCTCCACACAAGATCTCACCATTAAACTTTCGTTTGTATTTTCTAATCTCAGGACTCTAAAAACAGAGATGATGCAATATATGCATGATGCATTCCTGAGGGTTACCAACACTAACACCACAAGTGATACCACTTCTTAAAACACAGAGGAATCCTCTCTACTCCACCCCCCTGAAATGAAGACACATCTTTTATTAATAGTGGAACCCAACCCTCTGAATGAGATCACCTCCTTGGTCATGTCCTGATAGTACTATATAGTACCATTGATTCTGATCTCCATAATACAGAGACAACCTTCTAAAGTATTTCAGCCCAGAGGATGGTTACTATAGACCACTTCACTTGCTCTCCCCTCCCCCTCCCCTCCCCCTGTGTACACAATAGAGATTCTGATTTCCCATGAAGTCCTAGAATGAGGTTATATCCTTGAGGCTAATTATGTTCCTTAATATGAACTGGTTGTGTTCCTAATTAATGTGAGCTAGTTAGTGAGTTGATTGAAGTGATCTGGTAACTCCTAATGTGAGCACATATTATAGAGAGAACATCTAAGAGTACCCACATACCATCTTAGGTCCATCTCCACTGGCTCCATGAGGATGAATCACCCCTCCATTTTCTCCAGTCCCCCTTCGCTGCTGGTCATTGGAAGCACGTGTCATGCCAGAGGAGACCCCTGCTCGTTGTTGTATGCTATCCAAGTCAGTAGAAGGCCCAGTGTAAAGGAAGGATTGTCTGGAGGAAGGCTTGTCTCCAAGAGCCTGCAGCAGTGGGTTCATACCTCCTGGCCCTAGGGCAGATGCCTGAGGGTTAAGGGTAGATATAATTGTTTATTCACGAGGAATCTCTAGTTCCATTGCCCATAGTATAGATTACAGGGCAGTTGTGGTAGATATACTGTAGTAATACTGGAAAATGAATTTTGAGGTCACATTTGAGAGGGAACTCATTATTAATCTGTAGATTCATTTGTGAAAAAAGTGGGCAGAATCGATGATAATATACTAAATCATTATTGTACAGTCAAACCAGTCTCCTAAAAGAGAAATAGCTCTGTTCTAAAATGAGGTAATAGTTTTGAAGAGTCATATCACAACTAAAAAAAAAAATTTTTGTCAATATTAGATTGCCACCTGCTACATGGACATGGGGTTAATAATGAATAACCTTACATGTACATGCATACCATAGTAACATTCCTTCTAGAAAATGGGTTAAAGGTCAGCAAGAGTCTAGCAAGTTCTAGAACTAGGTTAAAGGTCAGCAAGTTAACACTAGTGAATGCAATTATAGTACAGGTGCCAGTGACTGTTTATGCAATAAAACCAAAACCTCCATAGGACAGTGCCAGTGAACTTTATTCAATCATCTTTCAGAGGGACAAACCCAGGGATTTCCCCCAAACTTTATCTGTCACCTCACACATCCTCTTAGCAGGAAAGCTGGATAAATACATCTCCTGACCTGATAGACTACCTGACTCCAACCCAACCTACTCCTGACCTGATAGACTACCTGACTCCAACCCAACCTACTCCTGACCTGATAGACTACCTACCCCAACCCAACCTACTCCTGACCTGATAAAGACTAGCCCCCAGGTAGACCGACTCCAACACAAAAACTCCCAGAAAAAATCCTTATCCCAAAGGAGAGGGTCTGCACTTTGTATTGAGCACTTAATCCATAAAGTGCTATATATAGCATTAGAAAGGTGTGGTGAATATTAATAGTGAATGTGATGAATTATTGATAGTGGGGGTCACATTTTCAATGTCCACCATGTAGATAACTAATAGGCATTCCAAGCCTGGAAAACAAGAAAAAGCTCAATGTTGTTTCCCCAGAGCAGAGTGAGAGAAGCTTGCATAGAGTCTCAGTTTATCTTGGAAAGTGTGACATTTATTCTATGTATATTCTGCTGGTGTTGATGATGAATGTCACATCATCTTTCACCCTCAATTTAGCAAATAGTGGAGGTGGAGAAGCCACATTAATCTCAGACACAAAAGAAATGTCTGCATCACCTGGTCCATCAGGATAATCAAAAGACCATTTTAGCAGTGGATCAAATACTCCTTGCATCATCTGGTCCATCAGGATAATCAAAAGGTCATTTTAGCAGTGGATCAAATACTCCTTGCATCATCTGGTCCATCAGGATAATCAAAAGGTCATTTTAGCAGTGGATCAAATACTCCTTGCATCATGGCCCATCAGGATAATCAAAAGGCCATTTTAGCAGTGGATCAAATATTCCTTGCATTATAACAAAGAAAAGTGATATATGTGTCTTATAACCCATCCCATCACCATTAAATATACATCTCTAACTATTCTGCCCAGTATAGAATGGCAGGCTGTACATTGATCTTACTCTTTCTTCTACAGCACCACATCTTCCTCTTGATACATCTGGTATTTGCCAAAGAAAGGCACCATTATGAGTGGAAGCCAGTAAAGTCTACAGCTGAAGCTCAAGTTCTGACAGATGCATTTTCGATGCATTTTCAATGGAGTTACTTGCCTTTCCAAGTCCTCATACTTCTAATCATCCTGGTTGAACCATGTCTATCGTTTCTGCTCAATCTTCTACCTGACTCCTCTCAACCAGAAGTAAGATCCTCTACCTGTCTCCTCCCAACCAGAAGTAAGATCCTCTACCTGACTCCTCTCAACCAGAAGTAAGATCCTCTACTTATCCCCACCTAACCAAAAGTAAGATCCTCTACTTGTCTCCACCCAACCAGAAGTAAGATCCTCTACCTGACTCCTCCCAACCAGAAGTAAGATCCTCTACCTGTCTCCTGCCAACCAGAAGTAAGATCCTCTACCTGACTCCTCCCAACCAGAAGTACTTGCTTTATATAGTCCTACATCTAGACTCAAATGATTATCAGTCTATTAAAAAGTGACTGTTGGTTCTCTATTCATATTCTCATACTCATGTGTGGGATAGAAATGTTTGAAGAATTTCACTGTGTTAGTCTGATTTCCACACTTTGTATGTTGTCCTTTGAGATGCTGGTGACATTAAATGATTGACCTCATCACTAAAATACCTGAACCCACCCCAACCCACCCAACTAAAGAATACCTGACCCCACCATAACCTGACTGAACTCCTATAAGGAGTTGACTTACCCCCTGCTCCTCTCTGATAATGAGAGTGTCCTGCTGAGAGAATTCTGACTCCACTCTTCCTGCACGGGCAGCTGTCACCAATGTCTCTTGTCCTCCAAACTCATCTTCCTCTTCCTCCTCCTCTTCGTCACCAAGTGGACCACCACGTGTGGGTGAGATGGGACTTAACCCACCACGTACACCATCTGGAAACAAAATAAACAACAACAAAATAAAGACGCTAGCACATTATTACAAAGAAGAGAGTTTGTTTCAAATCCTTGTGGTGGTGACCTGTAGTGTGGTGTGAAGCCAGCTTTAGACTACAAACATACCTCCTTGTTTCTTGACAGTGGGTGGATCAAGAGACCCTCCCTCTTCATCACTGCCACTGTATTCATATTCATCTGTCAGCTTTTTCCTCTTCATCCTGTCTATCTGATCCTTGATCTGGATGCGGACACTGCGGTCGTTTAGATCGGTAATTAAGGGGTGCTGGATGGAGGAAGGTATGGCATGTGAAGAATGGAACAGAAGTGAGAGGGAAAAGAAAGAATTTTTTAATAACCAAGTGTTGGTGCTAAATACCAGGAAACTTATGTAACAATTATTTACCAAAACTCCCAATTGGTTCCCACCCACAACACTATTCCAATTGATTCCCACCCACAACACTATTCCAATTGATTCCCACCCATAATGCTATTCCAATTGATTCCCACCCACAACGTTATTCCATTTTTTTGTTCTTAATTTATCACAAGACTTGACTCTGCTGTAACCATTTAATTAGCTGCTCAATCAGTATTAGGGAATCTTTGGCTTAGACAAACATCAGACACGATACCTTTAGTAGTTCATCAGATGTGGGTCTTCTGGAAGGATCTTTCAATAAACACATCTCAATAAAGTTGATGAACTTTGGAGACCTAGATAATAGAGTTTGTTAAGATGTTGATGCTTTACCATATCTTTGTAGGTACAGGATCATCAAATTAAGAAAATCAATGAGACTATTAATTTATGACTTGTTGAATTGAAGACCATTACCTTAACCTTTCAACTTTAATCTTACCATCTCTTTAGCTGCTTGAGTCTTGGTGGAGGGTTTCGTGGGATGAGAAAAAGTGCTCTCATGGGATGCATGCTACACAGGGCTGCATAGAGACACAGGTTATTATAGGACATGGCCTTCAATAGTTGAGGGTACCACAGAGCTGTTAGGTGGGGGTGTGGGGTGGGGTCATTACCAACCTGTCCTAGAGCAATCAACAAGTTTAACCACTTCCTCAGCAGGGGGTGTGGCAAGATTGTTAAATTAACTGTCCTCCAATAATAGGGTGTGTCTATAAGGTACATGTCTACTGGTAACATCTATAAGGCACATCTATAGAGTATGCCAATAGGGTAGGTTAATTCTATAGCTAATAATTAGATCCCACCCCTTATAATTTAACTATCTCTTTGTTCCATTGATGCCATCCACTGAAATAGGAACTACCTTGGAACATAAACATAAACCAGATCTGTAAAATACTAGAGGGGGGGGGGGGGGGGAAGGTTCCCTCCACTTCCTCCTTAGCCACTCTCTATTCCCACCCTCTTCTCAGTTTGTAACTTACGAGGTTCTCCTTCAGCTATTTCAATGGCTGTAATCCCCAGGGACCACTGATCACTCTGAAACATAAGAATAAGGGACTGTGACCAACAGGGTCTGGAGAACTATGGAGTTATTGGTAACTAATTTATCTGACGTTTGGAATTAGAATCAAATTCTAAGCACAGTCTGTTCCAAAGTTATAGTCATTTGGGGGAGAACCCTGGTCATTTGAAAATTCCAAGAAACTCCAAACCCAGATAAAACTGGGAAGAGCCATATTCCTTAACACATGCCATTTCCAGCTGTAGTCTGAGGTTTAAAACTACGTAATAGGTGGAGCTTAAAACATGCTAACTAAACTTCAGCTCACCACTAGTATTTCTATATTTAGAATAATGACCACAGGGCCTATTTCTATTGATAGACTACATCTATTGATAGGTCAGTAGAGTCCAAGGCAATGCTGTCTGGGTCATTACTTAACCAGAGATATCTGAGACCACAAATTCTAGACAACCCATACAAGTTCTACTGAGGGCCACTGACAGAGAGGAATTCACTTATGTTCCATTCTGCTTCATTATTCTTGTCTTTTAGCTTATTACGTCTCCAATGATTCAAAATTTATTGCATTAATAGTGACTGACTGTCACTTTGTACTCTCTGTTCCTATTTAAATGAACTTGCCAAAAAAATATCTAAATGTGGACATCTGAATCAGAGGCTGAGCTTAAAACTATACCCAAAGCATATCTGAGCATGCTCAAGATTACTTGTAAACAGCTCAAAATTCCCCTACATATGTCAGTATGTTAAAATCAATCAATTAAATATGCTAACAGAGTCTTATCACGAAGAATAGGCAGACAAAAACTTGCTACTTCAAGTCAGATGTCAGAATGAGTAGCCTTGGTACACCATTACAAACAATTCCTGATAGCTGACATGAAAAGAACAGCTAGCACGAAATCACAACATGGACGTGGTAATTTAATGTACATGCATGTACTAGTATGCCCATTGTCTTTGTGTGAAATGCATGTATGTATTTGGCAGATAGCAGATAGACTATTAAGTAGCTAAAGATGAACTAGACAATAATATGATGCAATGAACTGTATTTGTGATGATATTTTTTGGCAAGGTCAATTGGAAGAATACTGGTTTTTCCTCCCATGCTTATAACCTCTGTCTGGGAGAAAACATTACATGAACTGGTAGGGTCAATGGCATCAAAGTTCATTGCACAAATAAGCCATGCCCATTCCCAGGAGGGGAAGTGGTGTGGTAATACCTAAGATTAGAGAGGGGGGAGGGTGGGAAGGAGGGTGGGAGGGAGAAAACTTACTCTGTAGTCATATGTAGCAGTGGGGTCCTGATCACAGGCAATAACCTCTGGGGCCATCCAGTAAGGGGTTCCTATAAAAGTGTTCCTTTTCCCTATGGTCCTGTCAAGATGTGCTGACACACCGAAGTCAACTGCACCACAGCAAATAGTACAAATAATTAATGAAGGATTTTATGTTCTGAGGGGAGGGGGGGGGGGGAGGGGGATGAAATATTGGTAAGTGGGCTGGTCATTAATGCTCAATTACTGATAGTGATCCAGAACAGAGACCATAGACCTAAATCAGACCAGATCCGTTATTATAAATATAGGGAGCTGTGTCCACTCCCTGACACAGCTCCCTGTATATACAGTGATGGGTCTCTAATTTAGGCTCTCCTCTGAGTAGTTTGGACTGGATTATCCCTAACCACTCTTTGATAAGGTCAACACAGCTCTGAAACAGTGCCAACACCCACACTTAGCAAACACTGTCACATCACCTCAGGTACTCTATCTTCCACCATAACCCTTTAAGAATAGTTGCTATTATGAGACATAGCCACTGTGAATTCAGTTGCTCAGTGGAAAGAACAAGGTCTATAATAACCCTCAATGAACTCAGTTACTAGAAACAGTGCATCAACTATAACCCTCAATCCACCAAGTTCCTTGGACAAATAGCCTAAGGTCCATTGAATATGTCAAGCTCCATACATTATTTCAGTACAGTAGAACCACAGTTATACATGTCTGACACTAGTCTGTGTAAGTGAACCATCTTTATAAGTTATGTGATGTAATACATTTTGAGTGGAAGCAGTGTTCTATACATAGCAAATTAGCAATGAATAATAATATATTCATTATTTTGGATTCAGAACAGCCACATATCTGGAGTCTGGACATCTGAAGTCTGAGGTTCTACTGTATTATAGTGAAGGTTGCTCCACCCAGGAATACACCACTAAAGTCAAGCAAGTTTGTGGTAAGACCTGGAATCTGGATGTATAGACTATACTGAGCCTGATTTGTCTCCAACTTTACTTATCAAATTCTATGCAGTAGTGGTACAGTCACACTCACTACATTTAACATGTTCATTATCATGCAGTTAGAACACTGCTTCCATGCTTCACATAGAGCTATACAGGTAACTGAGGTTCCACTGTATATTATACAGACTAGTACTGGTCCCATAGGGTCTGTATGACTGAGGTTCCACTGTATATTATACAGACTAGTACTGGTCCCATAGGGTCTGTATAAATGAGGTTCCACTGTATATTATACAGACTAGTACTGGTCCCATAGGGTCTGTATAATTGAGGTTCCACTGTATATTATACAAGACTAGTGCCAGTCCCATAGGGTCTGTGTAACTGAGGTTCCACTGTATATTATACAGACTAGTGCCAGTCCCAAAGGGTCTGTATAACTGAGGTTCCACTCTATATTATACAGACTAGTACTGGTCCCATAGGGTCTAGGTTCCAGTGTATATTATACAGACTAGTACTGGTCCCATAGGGTCTAGGTTCCAGTGTATATTATACAGACTAGTACTGGTCCCATAGGGTCTAGGTTCCAGTGTTTATTATACAGACTAGTACTGGTCCCATAGGGTCTAGGTTCCAGTGTATATTATACAGACTAGTACTGGTCCCATAGGGTCTGTATAACTGTTCCACTGTATATTACAATACTTACCTAATTTAATGTCTGCATTGTCGGTAAGGAGGACATTTTGACCTTTAATGTCTCTGTGAATGACCTTGTTTTTGTGGAGGTGACTCAATCCCTGGACAGAGAGAAGGGACAACAGCTAGATAGAGACTAGAGACATAGGAAGGAATCTGACCAATCAGATCTCTCAATTCAACTGTATAGTCTAATTTCCCACCACTTTCATTCCCTCCCCTCATCTTTTACAGAACATAAAATAATCATTGTAGAATTATGGGGAAGATCAGGAATCTATTACCACCAATTCAAGACAGTCCCCTCCTCTCCCCTCCCCTCAAGATAAGTATCATTGGCTGGGAGTTTGTACAGGCAAGTTTCTTTTTGGTCCTGGGATGATGGTAGGAGACAAGGTATGGAATTCTTATTTGGGGGGGTTATAGGGACACACCTCTTTTTCCACTAACAGAATCCAGATTACATCATTAGTCTGAGTAGCACCAGTAGCCCTAGCCCTAACTCTAACCCCCCTAACCCTAATCCTAATCCCCCAACCCTAACTCCCTTAACCCTAGCCCTACCAGTGCTACTCAGGCTACCAGTACTCCTAATGCACTCACTACTGGTGCTACACAGACTATTGTACATTGACAGTGATGTAATCTGGATTCTGTTTCGTATGGAGAGAGAGCCCATTTTAGACCAAAAGTAAGGGCAATATTTTAGACCGGAAGTAAGGGCAATCTGGGAAGTTTTTGCTGATCTATATGTATAGTCCTTAAATCAACACTTAATCCTATAGAATCCTTAGGTCAACACAATTCTAAAATAATGGAGGTGTGTGTGTGTATGCAAAGTGATGGCCAAAGATCTAACCAGGGACTTACCCGTAGCACTTCCCTACAGACGTAAGCAATCCAGTCTTCTTTCAGAGATCTGTTCTTGGTGGACTTGACCAGATCAGTGACAGATCCTGCTCCACAGAACTCCATCACCAGCTACACATGTCAGTAATGTAATTAATTGGGAAAGGTTTATGTTAAATTATGTGGTCACATCACATAGTTATGTACAACTTCAGTAGGATACACATATTTTCACCTTTTCATTCACAATATAATGAATAAATTAAAACAACAGGGAATCCCTACAAAGGTTCAGCCTTGTGACAGGCTTCCTGGGAACTTCACAATAGCACAGGACAAACCTTGTCATGTGATTAGAGGAATCAGAACAAGAGACCTTATCAACAATGAAGGAATAACACAGCAGTGTCTTCAATGTATACATAGTACTACATACCCCAGGCCCATTGCTGTACATTACAACACTGCCTCTGGGATCATTGTTCTACAACCATCAAAACAGTGTATACACAGTACTACATACTCCAGGGCTGAGACCATCACTTTATAACTATTAAAACAGTGTATACAAGATTACATAAAGATCATACACCCCTTTACTATTATAAAAACAGTGTATACAGGGTAATATATAACCCCAGGCCCGAGACCACTGCTCTCAGTGCTCTACAACCATTAAAACAGTGTATACAGGGTACTACATACCCCAGGCCTGAGACCACTGCTCTCAGTGCTCTACAACCATTAAAACAGTGTATACAGGGTACTACATACCCCAGGCCTGAGACTACTGCTCTCAGTACTCTACAACCATTAAAACAGTGTATACAGGGTACTATATACCCCAGGCCTCAGACCACTGCTCTCAGTACTCTACAAAACAGTATATACAGTGTACTACATACCCCAGGCTCCTGAGACTGTTCTCAGTGCTCTACAACTATTAAAACAGTGTATACAGGGTACTATAATATACCCCAGGCCCGAGACCACTGTTCTCAGTGCTCTACAAAACAGTATATACAGTGTACTACATACCCCAGGCCTGAAACCACTGCTCTACAATGTACAGTTAAAACAGGATGTATACCATTGCTGTACCAAGCACATTAGATATATGCACACACATTTCCAACACAACCAGAAGTTATACATCACAGATGAGTTGAATCCTATTAAATGGAGGACAGAGCCTTGATGTGGTTCATTACTCGTAGATACTCCACCCTAACATTTCAACATCAAATCAATACTTTTCACCCTCAAATTTAATTAGCCAAACCCATAGAAATGTTCTGTAAGCATGCCTTAAAGTAGCAAACAGTGTCCCAATGTTAGTGTCTTAATGTTGTATAAGTGCTCCAGTGTTAGTATAACAGTGCCCTGATGTCAGTATAACAGTGCCCAAATGTTAGTATAACAGTGCCCTGATGTCAGTATAACAGTGCCAATGTCCCAGTGCTAGTATAACAGTGTTCCAATGAAACCACTCTAAGGGATCACTTTCATTAAAGCTTATATAGATGTAGCATTTGAATAAGCAGACTTGCCTTGATATGGTCAAGGATTATAAATGTAGCTATGTAGTAGCATGCCTGGGGTATACATGTCAGCATACACCATACACTATACAGCTGAAGCTTCAACATGATGTTAGACTACATAGCTCACCCATAGTTGATCGGATTCATTACTGGCATCTCCTTTTCTGACAAATGCTCCATAATAGGTGGCTATGTTTTGATGGTAGGAAAACTACAGAAAAAAGAGAGGAGGATTTTAATGAGAATTATGTGACAAGGAAGCTAACAGTCTACCTTTCTCAGTACATCCACTTCTAATCTGATTTCCTCTTCTTCATCCTAAAAAATCATGATAATATGGGTTAAGAAATATAAATAGAGGTTAACCTGAGGGTTAAGCCATTGGGTCAGTGCTTAAAGTTTGTCCAAGTGGCTTACCTCAGTAACTTCCATGATTTTGATGGCAGCTAACTGACCTGTCTTCACATGGCGTCCCTGTTATAAGGGAGAGAGAGAGAAAGAGAGATCAAAGGTCATATCATCATATTATTATTACACTATAGAGGAACTCATGACACACTTAATCAATATGGTAGGGATAAGGGTACTGCTTAGAAGTGTTCTCTCTTTGGGAACAAAATAGCATACACAACAATTATGAAATCAAGGAGTAATATACATACATTAGGTATACAGTAGGACCTCTCTATTCCAGACACCTTGGGGAAAATCTAAATGGTTAGAGGGGTGGCCTTATTTCAGGATGAATTTCTATTACTGTTACTGTTATTTGGAACATGTCCAAATGTTTTTAATACAGAGGTGCCTTCATTTCAGGGAGTTGGAATAGAGGATTCCATTGTATACAGAGGGTGTCCTCATTTCAGGGGGTTAGAATAGAGGGGTTCCACTGTATACAGGGGTGTTCTCATTTCAGAAGAATATACAGAGGTGTCCTCATTTCAGAAGGTTAGAGTAGAGGGGTTTCATTATAGGCAACATCAGAGTTGCCTACATACAGTCCAAAGCACATCAATGCTGTTCAGCAACATGCCACAGGAAATGCATCTCTACAGTGCCACACCCTGACATACACTACACTTCATATTCACATTGGGTACTCGTATACACACACATGTATAGTATACAAGTGGGCATACTTCCTGAGTAGATAGTTACACTTCATTGATACACTCTGGAGTGGTAATACAGAGCCTAAACATTATCACTAAGTCAGGATATACTCTTGGGCCTTTACAGACTGATAGTCTATAGTATACTTCATCAACTCTGAGTGGACACACTTCATTATAATAACAGTAACATGAGTGGAGACATAGTGGGTACAAATGTGAGAGGATACTTATATATTTCACACTTGGGATTCATAAACAGAGCTTGTGTTTGGACATGATGAAGACATAGAAACAAGCAGTTCATTTTACCTTGTGTACTTGTCCATAAGTGCCATTTCCAACCACCTCAATCAGCTCAAATATCCCAGCTGGGTCCTAAGAAAAGAAGTTTGAAAACTAATCAAACAGGAAGAACAAGTGCATCACAAGGAATGCATTTTCAGACTACACACAGTTATTATGTCATTATTTACAGGAACTATAGTTCTAAGTCATATATTATCATCCATCACTCCCAAATAATATTTCATAACTCATCATTACCCTTCACAGCTCTAAAATACACCATTACCCTTCACAGTTCTAAAATACACCATTATCCTTCACAGCTCTAAAATACACCATTACCCTTCACAGCTCTAAAATACACCATTACCCTTCACAGCTCTAAAATACACCATTATCCTTCACAGTTCTAAAATACACCATTATCCTTCACAGCTCTAAAATACACCATTACCCTTCACAGCTCTAAAATACACCATTACCCTTCACAGCTCTAACCCTTCACAGCTCTAAAATACACCATTACCCTTCACAGCTCTAAAATATACCCTTCACAGCTCTAAAATACACCATTACCCTTCACAGTTCTAAATTACCCTCACATCATTACCCTTCACAGCTCCCAAATACATTATCATGTCATTCTTCATGATCATGACCAGTCATAAAAATTCATGGTTTGAAAATTAAGGACAGTTAATACTACTATGGTTTCAGCAGAAAGCCAGGTGGTAACTTCAAATATTTTTGACCACATCAAACAGAACATGCAATAAAACAAGATACATGTACATGCAAGCAAGCAGAGTCTACTCTGGTTCACATAAAAGGTGTCCTAATGGAGAGGTGGCCCCTGGTTTATGGACCTCACTATTAGAGACTATAGAGATGGCCTGCTCATTACTGAATATCCTCAGCGATTAATCTGGTCAGAGTATAACAATAATATAGTGAGTTTTATAATTTTTTTGGAGTTAAGTACTGAAAAACAGGTTTCCATTAACATTGTCATGACCACTACACCTGCATGACATTATGATCTTGTTCATTTAAATTGTTCCTGAATACTGTAACACATGACCTTCTATCTATCTACAATATTACTTACCCTCAATTGGGACAAATCAATTGAGTCGAGTTCACTCATACCCTAGACTCCTACTCCAGCCTCGCGCCAAGTTTGACTCTAGTGTAGGAAGACTAGTTATTCAACTGGTTCTGTGCAGTGTTGAATACCTCTCTCTTTTTGCTCTTTAAGAACTTCAAAAGATGTGCAAAGAAACTCCAGAACGACGACTAAGCCAGATCCAGGATAAATTAGACGAATTTTTTTTTGGGATGGGCTACCGGCGCGCGCGCACCGTATGTGCGTCCTTAACATAATTAGAAACATTGATAATGAGATTAATAATTTCAATCACTTGATTTTTTATGTTTCTTTTTCTTCTTCTTGGTCTTGTCAGGTGTCTTGATTGTTTCCCCTTCAACTTCCTATAGACAGAAAACACTGCATAATTATTAACTCTGTAGCTATTGGTCCAAGTGCAGTCTTGATAACAAATACACTAACACGAAAACAAGACAACTGTCATATATCTTGTTAATTTCACTGCCTCCTATATTTGAAGTAAGTAAAGGGATTCAGAAATTAAAAAAAAAAAAAAAAAAATTGACATTAAAATTACTAGCAGGACCTAAGCATGAGTATCATGTGGAAGAACAGAATTGTGTCGAATATAGACAAAACGAAATTTCTATATTTACTATGCAATGACACCAGTGGCCCCATAAATAGTACCAGTGACCATCATTAAACCATTCAGCTATCACCACAAGCAGAAGTCTGATGGTGGTGCATGGTGATTTAATCACACAGTCACATTTAGCTTAGACAGTTTGGCAAGCATGCCTTATCCCTCCCTATGCTCTAAAAAACAAACAACTCATAACATTGAAGGTATGATGCATCACATTAACAATAATGGCAGACACAGCAGTTTCAGTATGCCTATAGTGCAACCAGGCTTGCAGTTCCAACTTTTTATTAAAGTGACATTTTAGCTCTAACTTGGTCATAGAAGGTAATTATGGGTTGAAATTTAGTATGCTATTCAATCAGGTGATGATAAATATTTCTTAAGCTTTTTGACACATTTACATTGAAACTGAAAATATTTCCATATATGGCATTTTTCATTATATTGTATCTAGTCCTTCCAAATTCATGGAAATTTAAAAATTCGACATTCATACAATATTAAAGAAGAAAACAAAAAGAATGTATAGAGCAAAAATACTTAATAATAAATTATTATTGATTAAAAAATTATTAAACGAAACGAGGTTCACTGCTTAAAATGCTATCTCTACTTACAAAATCAATGATATATTTCTCAAATTTTAAACAAACACTGCTAACACATTGTTTCAGATTTTGTATTGAGCAAAAATACAAAAAACAAAAATATAAGACAAAAAATGACTACCATTGATGTTCAGAAATCCGATGATGTGATTTAATAAATATAACTAATTTTTCTAACTCTGAACCTCCAGGTACACTAGCATCTAAATCAAAAGTAGGATTTACAACCTCATTAGCTGTATCTAAAGCCTCCTGTGATAGCCCCATAAGCTCATCCATGTCTGAAACATCGCCATACACCTGCTCCTCATCTGACAGGCTCCCTACTACACTAGATATACCTTGCTTGTTCTTTTTCACTTCCCTTCCCTTCTTTAAATGTTCATCTAGTTGCCTCATTCTCTTTTTCTTGGGTGTCAACTCTCCAAAGAGCAATATAACAAGTAACTTCAAACAATAAACTTTGTAGGCTTTCCTGGCAACCATGCGGTCTCTTAATGTTTACATCATAGCCCAATAAATTTTTGAAAAAATGATGTCATCACCCACCTAAATAGATGGGCAGTTCATAACTGTTGAATGGAAGTAGCTAGAAATTATTGAACTGCATAGGCTTTTAGAGCTACTACAGCGGAGCAGAGCCAAAAAAAAAGTAAGTTCAAAGGTGTTATTTTGAGGAAGTTATGACCTGAAATAATTTTTGGAACTGCATGCACGGTTGCACTATACATATAGATTATTAATATAAATTCTACACTTTCCCAATGCATCTAACCCTGATGTATACTCTCTAGGGCTATAAGCCCACACTGACTAAAGAAGGCAAATTATTGTAGTGCATGTAGGAGTTAATTATATGTTTGACATTCACCTCAGATGAACTAGTCAGCTTCTCCTTTTTATGTTTCTTCTTCTTTTTTTTCTTCTTCTCGACACTTACAGATGGTTCCTGCACAATCATCTCTGTACTTACAACACCACCACCTTCACTGCTGCTGCTGCTAGAGGAAGGAGCAGGTCGCTGAAGAGAGAGAGAAAATCTTTCTCACTGTACATAGGAAACACCCCAGCATATTAGCAGATTGACACAGCTCTGAGGATCATAATTGCAAAGGGATAGTTGAAAGATGGACTACGTCACAACTTTCAAACTCCACCCCACAACTAGATCAACGACTTAAGTGCCATGGCTGACTAGGTAAAGTTTGAGGACATATGCAAATATAAACTTCATACAAGAAAACTTCAAAAAGAAAGAAATTAAATTGATTAATTACCTTCAACCCTGCCGATGTTGGTACAGCAGCAGCAGATAGAGTTTCTACTTCATTCTGAGTCACTGTTTTCACAGCAGAAGTTTGCTGCTTTACAGCCACTGAAGATTGCATTGTAAATTCCTGCTTCACATCTTCTGGTGTAGTATCCAAAATCTTCCCAAACTTTCCCAGTTTCCCTTCAGCAATCAACTTCTTCTTTTCCAGTGCCTACATCAAAATTGAAGTCAGCTGACACCACAAAACTCGTCCACTAATGTGGACCCTTAAACAATAACTTCTTCCTCACCTTTGGACCCAGTCCCCATTTCCGTGGGTATACATCTCTACTCATAACAACTCTCTTGATCTTAGCACAGATACCATGATCACACGTCACCATCTCTGCCGTAGACATCAGAGCAATACCTGTAAAACAATACATCATCACTAAACATGGAATTAGCCATTAAAAAAAAAAGTCTCTCTCTATAGCTTCTTAATAGGTAAAAACAAGACAACTAACTGTTACCACATATACCCTTAGTGTAAGTGAAATGAAATGCTTCAGATTGTGGCATAGCTCCAGTTGTTAGGGCTTACACAAGGCTATAGCCTCTCCCTTTGTTGTCATGGCAACAACCTCCATGTTTGGTTCAATGCCTTCATCAAACCTCAGGACTCCAGGAAGCAGAATCTTGGCTCCATAGCAAACAGCATTCACCTGAACAATGAGGGAATTGATCAAAGTTGACCTTGCAACAACTAAGGTCAGAGAGGACTTTATCAATTATTAGATATACAGTTGGTGAAATTTATACTTTTTGCAAAACAACAACAACAAACAAACAAACAAACAAACAAAACCCTTGGAATGTCTCTTTAGCTAATTAACAGTATTCATTACGCTTCTGTTGTTACTATATATGCTGTTACTATAGTCTGTTCACGTTCACCTTGCACCTGGAAGTGCTGCATGTACAATGGAATGCAAGCAGATGCTCTTAATTGCATGTTTTTGGTTATGACGTACGTGTATCATGTGTTCCGCACAAATAAAAGTTCCCGCACATCCCGCGTGCAGTTTGCCAGCTGTTTTTGGTAAGTAAGAAACATGGCTTGCAAAGGAAAGCGTTTAAGGTCAGACACAAAGGCTGTTGTTTGCAACGTTTATGATTACTTTGAAAGAGAGAGCAAGAAGAACAAGAAGATCCATCAAGGAATCGTGAAGCTGAAGAAGAAGACGGTGGATGCTACCGGATTAAGTAAGCATACTGTTGATGTGATTCTTGCAGAGAAGCGCTCTCTTGGGGATGGTAAGTTTGAGTCACCAAGGAAGCGTTACAAGAAGAGCAGGATAAGAGTGGATCCAGATGACTTTGATGTTTCTGCTATCCAGAGGACAGTCCATCAGTTCTATGACCAGAGGACCTACCCTACTCTGTGCAAGCTTCATTCTCTTCTGAAGGAGAGAGGTTTGTTTTCTGCAGGTGGGACTAGTTTGTGGAAGCTGTTGCATAAAATAGGTTTTAGCTATAGAAAAATTAATGATAAGAGGTATGTATATGAACAGCATAGAATTATCAATTGGCACCACAAGTATTTACACAGGTTAAGAAGGAACCAGAGTGAGGGGAAGACGGTCATCTACCTGGACGAGACATGGGCCAATGCACATGATGGACATGAGAGGACCTGGGTCGAGAAAGATGATGCTTCTGGAGGGACTATGGGAGGGATCCGAAAGCCTATGGGTAAGGGAAATAGGCTCATTATTTTGCATGCTGGTAGTAGTAGCTTGGGTTGGGTTGGTGGGGCTGAATTGGTATTTCAGAGTAAGAAGAGCACTGGAGACTATCATGATGAAATGAATTCTGAGCATTTTGAAAGCTGGTTTCGGGACCAGTTAGTTCCTAATATCCCTCCCGACTGTTTAATTGTAATGGATAATGCCTCCTATCATAGCCGTCGTCAGGAATTCATCCCCAAAATGAATAGTAGGAAATCTGTAATGATAGACTGGTAACTCATCATAACATACAGTTTCCTGAGAAAGCTTTAAAGAGGGAGTTGCTAGAGTTAATTAAGGGAGCGCATCCAGAGGAGAGTTATGCTATTGATGAAATAACCAAAACATTTGGTCATGAGGTAGTACGCCTTCCACCATATCACTGTGAGTTGAATCCAATTGAAATGTCCTGGGCCCAAGTTAAAGGTTATATTAAGGCAAAAAACTCTAAATTTACTCTCTCCCATGTAAAGGACTTAACTTATGAGGGGTTTTCTAGGATAGGTAAGGAAGATTGGTCAAAATTAGTTGAACATACAGTGAAGGTGGAAGATAAGTTCTGGGAGATGGATAGTCTGCATGAGGAAGTTATTGATGAGTTTGTCATAGAGGTGGGAGGGTCTAGTTCTAGTGAAGATGACGACAGCTCTGATGGGTTTAGCAGTTAGCTCCAGTATCTCTTCAGATAGTGATTGAGAGGAATGTTTTAATGGAGAAGTGTTTGAGTTCTCGTTCTGTAGAGATCTGTGCGTGTTCAAGGGTGCCTGTTGAAGATCCTTGCCAGTTCAGATGATCAGGATGTTTTGGGGTAACCTGCAATGAATGCAGTAACACTTCATCATGATGTTTTCTCACTGCAGTGTACCAATTCCAGTCAAGGAGCAATAACAAAGACCAATAACAACATTATCCTTGCACAAAAATAGTAATTTTTATGCGCTCGGTTGACGTCATGAATTAACGCATTCCTTGTGGTGGCTGGTATGCCCATAGAGATGTATGGGGTCTGCCGGTTGAGACCTTTCCACTGATTTTATGCTGTAATGCTATATTTGGACGTTTCCGGGTTTTTAAGCTGAGCAGAATGGTGTTTGAATCATATTCATAGCTAAAAGTACCGGGAAGTTATTCAAGGTCAAAGTGGTGCAAGGTGAACGTGAACAGACTATAGGGCATTTCACAAGTCTCTCAAGTTATTTATACTCACAGCACTATCCTTTAGCACTATCCTCTTGTGGGATGTGAGGAGAGCTTCTAGAGGTTTCACCACTCTTCTCATGTATGACTCTATTGAAAAATAGACTGATTAAATTAAAGAGACAAAGGGTTAATCTTAGTGTAGAGGTTGCTTTTAGAAAATGGGCTCACCATCTCTATGATTGTCCAGCATCCATTGAGCATCAAGAACATCATGCATGGTGACCATGTTATCCTATTAAAAGGGAAACTGTCAAGATTTACAGTGGAACCTCTCTATTTTAGACACTAAGGTACAATTAAAGCATCCTGATTAGAGGGGTGTCCTCATTTCAGAAGGTTTAATGTCAATACACTAGCTGTTATTTTTAAGTGTCTTTAATACAGAGGTGTCCTCATTTCACTGTATATAGAGGTGTCCTCATTTCAGGGAGTTGGAATAAAGGGTTCCACTCAAAGCCTGTCCTAAAAATTGAAGTCAGCCCACCAAAGGTATCTCAACAACAAACTTGTTCACTTCAAGCTAGCTAGACTTCCATTCCACTCACATTCTCATTCTGTATGCCTGATCTGACTCGCCGTAACTCCTGCATGTGACCACCTACTTTCAATAGTATTCCAAGATGGACACACAGACTACGAATGTAAGTCCCAGCCTCACAGCTTACCCAGAAAACACCTGCAGAACAGGAAAAACTTCTTCCTCAAACATGATAAAATATCATATAGTTTGTTGATGGTCAGTAATATCCTTACTCACACATGAAACTGGAGTAATCGCCCACTAACCTAAGTTCCGACTAGCGTCATATTCAATGAGTTTGCTCTCATATATAGTCCTCACTCTCAGTTGCCTCTTGACGGCAGATATCAGAGGAGGACGTTGAAACACTGCCCCTATCAATTTATCTAAAGCCTATAAAATTCAGCAAAAAATAATTTAACAACCTTGATTTAAAGTGTTGTATGGACCCACTATAAGCTATATGACCCTAGGGGCTAGCTATAAGCTATATGACCCTATGGGCTAGCTATAAGCTATATGATCCTAGGGGCTAGCTATAAGCTATATGATCCTAGGGGCTAGCTATAAGCTATATGACCCTATGGGCTAGCTATAAGCTATATGACCCTAGGGGCTAGCTATAAGCTATATGACCCTAGGGGCTAGCTATAAGCTATATGACCCTAGGGGCTAGCTATAAGCTATATGACCCTAGGGGCTAGCTATAAGCTATATGACCCTATGGGCTAGCTATAAGCTGTATTATGTGAAGCAATACATTTTAAATGGAAGCAGTGTTCTATTTTGCATACATAGCAAATTACCAATGAATACCAGATGATTGAGTGAGGTTCCGTTACCTGTGCAAGTTTTGTTTCACTAGCTATTGCATCATGGAGTCTCAGGACACAAACATATTCCTTTCCTACAAAAAATAGCAAAATGGCTCAATCCAATGAGAGTTGATAAGGCACTATGGGCATGCCTAGAATAGACTATTATATCATTACCCTGTAGGGTAGTACACCTGATCAGGTATTGGACAAAAATAGAAGTGATAATCACCTACAGCACATTTGCTTAAGTGTACACAAACCTCCAATGTTACAGTGGAAAAGCTCTGGACATTTGGAGGGTGGGGTATCCTGATTAGAGGGTCTGCCTCATTTCAGGGGATTAAGTTCTATTATGTTAACACACAAGCTGTATTCAAGTGTCACGGTGCTCGGTGTCCTAATCCCAGAGAATAGAGAGGTTCCCACTGCTTACCCAGACAAACCAGTATCTGAATTAAAAGAAGTACTAGTATCTGACCTGCCCCTTGCTGTGACTTGACAAGTCTGGTAGCTCTGTCTATGCAAACAATGAGACAGCCTGTAACCTGAGGGTCTAGGGTACCACTATGACCCGTCTTCTCAACTCGGAGAATTCTACGAATCCATGCTACAACCTACATGAAAGAAAATAGGAAAACCATCTGAATTAGTGGTTAAGTTGTCAAAGAACACACTAGGAACATGGATGCCAAAGACAGTATAACATTACTCTAAGATTATTAATTTGTTCTTGAAGTGATTAAAAGAGCAACCAGAAAGAATGCTGAAGGTATTGATCACAGCACCATAAACCCTTGCATGCAGAGGGATGACCCAGTGCATTGCTGCTGTGCATGCTGAAGGTATTGATCATGGCACCATAAACGCATGCATGCAGAGGGATGACCCAGTGCATTGCTGCTGTGCACATAAATTACAATAAGACATTATTATGGTCTCTCAGTAACAGCCTCTTAAGATAGACATCAGTCTTTCAGTAAACTCGTATAAATCATCACAGAGACCTCATGAATGATAGAATTATTTCTTCAGTGTTGCACAAGTTCAAATGAAAAGCAAACTGACCAACACTAGAGGTTCAAAAAGTTATTTTGGGACCAGTAGTCAAGCAAGAAATAATATCATGTCTGGAGCACAAGTTACAACCTTACAAGCTAGCTAAAGGCTGCAGGTTCATATTGCATTACATGGAGTCCAGGATACAGATGTTATGCACCCATGGTTCACGGCATGGCATTGTTAGTACTGACCTCATGTGAGGAGGGGTTTGCAGGCTTATCTAGGTTGATAAAACCATGACTCATGTATTCTTTGATGGGTCTCTTGAGAGGTGAACAGCCAGCTTCCAGAGGCGTGTAATGTCCTGTCCTTACAACCATACGATGATAATCCTTAAAAATATAACACACACACACAATGAAGACTATTCCAATAGTGTCAGAGGATGATAGACTACAAAATTTAATGGTGGAACATAATAATCAGCCCAATATGATCATTGCTGATGTTGGGGGAGAAAAAGAGAGAAAGAAGATGGAGAGATACTACAAACACTACAATAACCTACTGTTTATATAATCAGCACCATTGAGGTTAGATTACCTTTAGTAGCAGAGGCCAGTGAGATGTGTCTAGAATTGGCTTCTCAGTGGTGGGCTTAATAACAAAATCATCTTCATCCTAAAAAAAAAAAAATTAATATACTCTTAAAGGGACGTTCTCTATTTATTTGAGAACCCCTATAGAGCTATAACACTAACTACAGCTGGTATATTCAACTATATGTTAGCCAAAAGTTGCAAGATTTCTTTTCTTGCAAAAACACTGCAAAAAACAAACAAACAAACAAAACAAAACAAAACAAAACAAAAAACAAAACAGCATGTAAACTCAACTGACCATGAGCTGTTCTGATGACTTGCTGGCCTCAGGGTCAATTACTGTGGCTGCACACATGATGGAAAAGCAGACAATGTGACAGAAAAACTACACATTTTCCGCTCAGCCAAATCAGCATTATTATTATTTTTCACTAGCTAACAAAATTACTCTGTAATAGGATAGTGCCTGAGTATACTCACTACCTGAAGAGCTCTTCCTTTTCCTTTTATGTGACATCCAGGATGTAGTGTGTAGAGTAAAGATTTAATAACTACGATGATTCGACCATAGATAGGTGCACAAAACCATAGACATAGATGCACATGACCACGTGGCTATGTGGCACCTTAACGTGCGCGCGCATGATAAAAAAAACTTAGTGCGTGCGCAGGACCCCGTCTTTTAGCGTGGCATGGTCCCTGTGTGGTGGGAGAAATAGCCATTTAAATCAACAATTTGAAGGTAATTTGTCACTAAGTCAAACAATGAACGTGTAGGTAAGGCCTTCATTTTACGTAACTGTACTAACTTACAGTCACTAGACTGATTTTTACTTTTTCTTTGAACGTAGATGGGCAGGGTTATTCGTAGTCAGAGGAAGGGGCGTGGTAGTATTTTCAGAGCACACCAGCATCGTCGAAAAGGGCCAGCCAAGCTGCGTCCTGTGGATTATGCTGAGCGGCATGGCTATATTAAGGTAGTCTACCTACTACAGTACATTCATACTGCCTCATATCAAGGTAGTGTCGATCCTTTACCAAGCAATACTCCCAACCCCCCCACCCCCCCCAAACAGGGTGTATTCCTTAGGATTAGCCATGACAAATTGTCAAAATTTGAGTGGATTTTGGAGGGGAGGGACTGTTACTTGGACTAAATCTGAATTCAAAGTTTCACAATAATATCTCTGTCCCTTCATTTCTTTAGGGTGTTGTAAAGGACATTATTCATGACCCTGGACGTGGTGCTCCTCTTGCTAAGGTTGTATTCAGAGATCCTTATCGATATAAACTACGGAAAGAGATGTTTGTTGCCACTGAGGGAATGTATACAGGACAGTTCATATATTGTGGCAAGAAAGGTCAGGTGCTTTGAATGTACAGTATTCCAAGCCCCTGAAATGAGCATACCTTTGTATTAGGACACGTCCCATTAAAAATAGCTTGTAATAGAACTTCATTCATGAAATGAGGTCACCCCTCTAATCAGGTCACTTTAATTGGTTCCAGGTGTCCAGGATAGAGATAGAGATTCCATTGTATGTTAAATAATTGTGGAGAGAGAGAGTGAGAGAGAGCTAAGAGAGCAACTCTTGAGAGGAATGCCATTTTGGGGTAGGGTAGTCACTTAAGGTTATGGTATAGACTTTGCTCATAAATATTGAGATACTTTCATCATGCAAAGCATTGTATTCCTGTACTATACTCATATGAAAGTTTATTGTAAGAAGTTGCAATTTCTTCAGCAAAGCCAATCAATGACTAGTAGAGAGATCCTGAGGACTTCCTTCTTGAACCCAAGGTTTATGTATAAATATGGAAAAACTAGAGCACGTAGCATTCACTTCTGAACATTTCTGACTAGACTGTTACTTATTGGAGGGTGGCTCAAAGAGTTTCTATCTCTGCTATCAATAGAAATAGAGATATAGTCTCTTACGCTGTTTAGAGAACCATTTCTCATTGATTGGGTGATAAAAACCAACTCTATCTCAGCTATCAATCATTCTCTCGGAGAAAACTTCCCTCCAGTAAGTAACAGTCTAGCCAGAAATGCCCAGAAGTGAATGCTACACATTCTGGTCTTTTTATAATTTGATGCAAGTATTTATAAGCAAAGTCTCTACAATAACCTTAAAGAAGATTACTCTCACAAACAGCAGGACAGAGAAAGTATGCATGATATTAGATGTACAAGCTTAAGTGTTTTTCCTACAAGAGAGTATACAATCATGTTTGTGGTATCTTTTTGGTGATTTTTCTTTCTTTCTTTCATAGCCTCTCTCTCTATTGGTAATTGTTTGCCTCTTGGATCCATGCCAGAAGGAACCATCGTGTGTGCTGTCGAGGAGAAGCTGGGAGATAGGGGGAAGCTTGCAAAGTCCTCGGGCAATTATGCCACAATCATTGCCCAAAATCCTGACAACAACAAAACCAGAGTGAAGCTTCCCTCTGGTTCAAAGAAGGTATGCAGGATATCTTATCCCAGCAAGTAGATGTTCATCTCTTAGGCTATCTCTTTGCCCTTTTTAATTATGTACTATTGTTAACAAGATTGATAGCATTAGGGACAGGTAAATTATGCCGGCATAGTTTTGGGCATAATAGGTTGAACCCTAATGCCCCAGCAATGCTGGAATAATAGGTATAGATTTTTGCTAATGAGTTATCATTGATGATTCTTCTGGTAGTCATGGATTAAAAGAACCTTAAGTTGAACCCTCCAAGAGGGTGAGGGAATTCCCTAATGAACAATTAATTGTTTCTTTAGGCAGGCTTTTTTGCAAAGCTGCAAATAAGCCTGCCTATTATTATTACAATATAATAAACATTAAAATTTTGGGCCACAATGGAGGCATAATTGGGGCATAATAGGCAATGTTATTGGGGCATAATAGGGGAGAGGGTAAAGCATTGGAGCATAGCATAATAGGGAAGGAAAAAACCATAATTTACCTGTCCCTAGATAGCATTGGCAATTAACATGAGAATGACAGGTTACAAGCATTCATATACTATTGTGTATTTTTATACTGTGTAAAATTTATACAAATGCCATAGCTATGCTGAGTTGAAAAGTTCTTTCAGAATATCAAGGATAATTCTTATTTCTTCTTCGTTACAGTCTCTTCTTTCTACATGTCGAGCAATGGTGGGTGTGGTTGCTGGTGGAGGTAGGATTGACAAGCCCATTCTGAAGGCAGGCCGTGCCTACCACAAGTACAAAGTAAAGAGAAACAGCTGGCCTCGTGTCCGTGGAGTGGCCATGAATGTGAGTGCAATAATCTATTTCATCCTTTAATGGAGATATGTAATGAAACACTTTTTTTTTTGTTTTTGTTTGTTGTTTCTACTCCAGCCTGTAGAGCATCCCCATGGCGGTGGTAACCACCAGCACATAGGTCATCCATCCACTGTCAAGAGAGGCACTCCAGCTGGCCGTAAGGTGGGTCTTATTGCTGCAAGGAGAACGGGAAGGCTACGTGGTGGGAAGAAATCTGCACACAAGGACGACTAACTGCAGTCATTGTAATATGTTGTAATGCATAATGACATATAATACATGGTTCAAAGGTTGAAATACCGAGTATGAAGCAGCAATACATGACTTTGTATAGGCTAATTAACATGTAGGGAACAATTAAAATGTAAATGTTTCTGAAGTTAAAGTTGTCTGTCAAAGTTTCTTTAGTAGTGCCTCTCAGCTAAAATGTCTCAAAAATGATAGTGTTTTAATAAGCAGGTAAGGGGTTAAAGTTCATACATTGGGCACTCCTGGTGATTTGTCAGTACTGTTTGGCCAATTTTGTCCCCATACATACCTATTGTCCTATATATTCCCTTATCAGTCTTGGCTATCTTTGAAAAATTGATTATTCTCAAGCAGTTACCCATTATTCTTGCTAGAAATGTTACGAGTTTGCTATCTTGTGTTGAGCATGTTTCTATGTAGCCTTCTAGCTTTAGCATTAGAAAGCAAAGTTGTTTCACTTGTCAAGTAGATGAAGTGTAAGGTACTAAAATGTGGCTGTCATTTTGAGTTCTCAAGGCGCATGCGTAAGTTTGGGGTGGGGCTGAGTTGCTGATTCATTGTTATTAATGATCGAGCCACGTCGACGATATTAACGTGCATATGACTGACATAAGCATTTTATTCATGCCCTTTTCTGTGACTATATAATAGAACGGTTTAGCATGATATCTTAAGCCCGTAGACACTATTTTAACTATGGGGAATGTATGGCAGAAGGTACTGAGTCGATTTCACAACAAGGATGTTCGCATATTTATGTGCGGTAAGCAACTAGCTAATGAAAACTGTAGAAATTTATCTCGTGGTTTCTGTAGGGTTGGATGCTGCAGGAAAAACCACTGCACTCTATAAGCTGAAACTAGGTGAAGTGGTTACCACTATTCCGACCATAGGTAAGAAAGCTAAAAACCACAAGTTATCCTGCTGTTGAATATTACTAACCAAATCTCTGGTGTTTGTGTATTTCTCTGTCAACCTTATCCAGACCATACTAGGAATTCAGAGAGTATACTATTAACGTTACTTTTTTTGCACAGGATGCAATATCAGTATAGAATCCATGACATACCTATATAATTATTATGAGCCATAATCAAAGTATCCTCATTACAGTGGACACTACATTATTATCCTTCCAACTAAGGTTATGATAGATATTACAGAAGAGACCATATCTGTCATGGTTTGTGAAATATTAATATTAACCCACCCCACCTAATGTATTGGCAGCTATCACACATCTGGACTCTATTCATGAGTGCAGTGGTTATTTCAAAATACTGTTTGCATGTTCCCAAGTATAGCAAACGTTTCCTCTGTTGAATACAGGGTTCAATGTTGAGACTATGACCTACAAGAATGTGACCTTCTTTTCCATGGATGTAGGGGGGAGGGACAAGATAGTAAGTATGATCATCTTCATCTGTATTTGCTTCCATTGCAGGTTTCAATGTAGAAACAATTGCTTATCATGGAATAAATTTTGTCACATGGGATGTCAGTGGGAGAGATAAAATAGTATGTGCTCATTATTATAGAATCTCTGAATAAACGGGACCAGGTCTACTGACCCTTTTCCAATACAATGGAACCTAAAGGACATGTTGGCAGGTCTACTGTCCCTTTTAATACAGTGGGGGGAATTCGTAAGAAACTTTACAGGTTTCTTTTAAGTAATTTTGAAGTATAGTAGAACCTCTGTAAAAGGACCCTCCAAAAAGCAACCTCTACAACAAATATACCATCTTAGTGTAAATTATCCTCTGAAATAAGGATAGCCTGACAGTAGGCCTGGTCCCAACATGTCCTAAGTTCCCCTCAAATGATGTTGATCATATATAAAGTCGCAATAAATAAATAATAAATAAATAAATAAATAAATAAATAAATAAATAAATAAATAAATAAATAAATAAATAAATAAATAAATAGTTGGCAAGCTTCTAGACTCCTTTATTATTGGGGTTGATACAGGAGGTGTTGTATGATGTGGTAGCTCCAAACAATCTAGTAATAATTATTTTTTATATGACCTGTTCAATGCCTTTAAGAAACTTGTCACACATATCTGTTCCCTTAATGATCTCATAATGCTTCTTATCTCTTGATCTCCCCTAGCGTCCCCTGTGGAGGCATTACTTCCACAATACTGATGTGCTGGTGTATGTGATTGACAGTAATGACAGGGATAGGATGAAAGAGTGCAGGGATGAGCTGCACACCTTTCTCAAGGAAGAAGAATTGAAATCTAGCATTTTGCTGGTTCTGGCTAACAAGCAAGATCTTCCTAATGCAATGTCTGTGGAAGAGGTAACTGAAGAGCTGAACCTCAACTCCATCAAAGACAGGACATGGCGTAAGGAGATAAGAGAACATAGTCTTAGGCACCATGAATACCATAAGTGGGCGTAGATCCTACCTCCAAAACTCTTCTAGCAAGACACACTCTCTTGACCTGGGGGTTGCTAGGGGCAACCATTATACTAATTGGCAGGCTATTTCAGCTAATTAGCATAATTTCACTGACTGACCAAGTGGATCGAGGGGTTTCATTATTAATTTTGACAGAGGGTGGAGCCATAATGTGGGCGGACGGATTCATAAGTTCTATAATAATGAAAAGCAGAGCATAAGGGTTGTAACTGACTTGGATTAGGATAGCCAACAAAGGAACAGTTTAATGAGTGATAGGGTAATCAAAAAACCTTTACTTCAAAATGTCAAAGCTCACTAATATATATATCCCTATTAATTCACTTTCTGGATATAGACATACAGAGTACATGTGCTACCAGTGGAGAAGGGTTGTATGAAGGACTAAACTGGCTACAGTCAGCTCTTGCTCAAAGAGAACTGAAGAAAGCTGTCACAAAGCCCGTAAAAGAAGTAATGGTGACAGCTAACCTTCCAACAAATAAACCCAAACACACCTCATGGTGGTCTATGCTCAGCAGATACTTTGCAGCAACTAATTAGTACCTGAATCTCACTATTTTGTCAACACTCATTGATCCCTTAGTGTGTACTAAACACCCTCAGTTTTTATCAGCATTCCTTACTGTACATCAATACTATTGGTATGTAGCCTTTTGTTTTCATTTTATCATTCCCTACTTGTGTGTATGCAGTGAACTTCCTGTTAGTGTTTTTATGGGTCAGGAACATGTCTGTATAGATCTATTTTGTATCACTATGAAAATGTTGTCTGATAGTCTTATTGAACAAGTAGCTGTGTACATAAATGAGAACATAAATGAGAACAGTAATAGAATAAATAGCTTTAATAGGAATTAATGTACTAAACCTTCACATCCATCTAATGCACATGGACCAAAAATGGAGTTTCATGATCTGGATAGAAAGCTGAATAAAGTTGAATTCCATGGAAACTACATGGATTAACATCTAAATTTATTAGCATCTGAATTTCCTGTTACGCAAATGTCAAACTCCATAGGATAACAGGTTATCATATAGAGGGTTTTGAAAACTTCTTGATCAATTTAAAGTATAGATTAATTTGTTAGAAACTTCCTGTGATCCACGCTGGCCTCTACCTTGGAAAAGAGATAAGGATATCCATATCTCTCTGCAATGGTCAGTGCCACCTCTCCCTGGCCATTCTTTATATCCACATCCAACTCTCAATGGGAGAGAAGTAACTAGAGAGTGTTTCTTGTATGTTCATTTCAGGGGTGTAGACAACTTCTTAGGACTGGGGGGGGGGGGGGGGGGGCTAATAAGGTAAAGACAAAAGAGCTGCAATTCGGCTCAAGGGGGAGGGTGTGGAAGGGGGATATGTCCCCTCCTGCATGAAGTGCAGAAGCAAAATTTTCTTTAAAATCCAAGATGTGTAAGAGAGCAAATTAGGGTAATATTCAAATTTTAATATGTACACAAGTAGCTATAGGCTAGGCTCTATTTCATGGTGGATTCTGCACTGAAACATCTTCAAGGTAAAACTATATTTTAGAATACACTGATCAAATATTATTAGCTCAGTTTAGGATGACTATTGGCTAATTCAGGCTGATAGCTGGTCATAAATTCATTGGATGATTCACCTGACTTTAAAGGAGTGCTAAACCACTATCTTAGAGATTCACAGACATGGTACTAGCTACTAGCAATTAGGCTAAGAGTCAAGCAAGTTCTCTAAGCAGCTTTTACAATGTTGCCATGCTTACCTGTTAACCACTACTGTCATGGTTAAATACTGTTTACCAAACCACTACAATGCACATCATATGCAGTTTACAAAAAATAACTAAAAAATTAAGCCAGAGCCTGATATTATCTAGTTAATCTGAAAAATTTGGGGGGGGGGGGGGCTTAAGCCCCCCAAGCCCCCCTTGTCTACACCCCTGCATTTGAGCTGGCCAAGTGAAGAGGGGTCTGACCGCCATTCGTTTGTGAATTAATTCTAGCACTATTCTGTAATAAAAGTGAAGCAACTTCAACGTTGTTCCAGCGACAGGCACAGTGTAAAGGTTGCCAGATATCAATTGTCTTCGCTTCCACATCGGCGCCCTTTAAAAGCAGGAACTCTACGACAGCAGTGCACTGTGTCCATTATAGGAGGCCCTATGAAGGGGTGTGTACTGGTCACTGTCTGTTACAATTAGGTAAGGGATCGACGCATATCCTAGTGATGCGCGCGCAAAGTTTGAGAGTGTAAAGGTCAGGTGGAGGTGCCACTATCCCACGTGTTCTTCTCTGTAAAAAGCAAATGGAAACCCACATTTACAAGAAAGACATTGCTATGTTTGTATGCGGTAAGCAACTAATGAAAACTGTGTAGAAATTTATTTTGTGGTTTCTGCAGGGTTGGATGCTGCAGGAAAAACTACCGTACTCGAGAAGTTGAAACTATTACTGCCATGTGAAGTGGCTACCACTAATCCCATAGGTAAGAAAACCAAAAACCACAAATCATCCTACTGTTGGATGTTAGATTTTGCTCGGTTGCTACATGGCCATTTTGGGTGGCAAAAGTGTTCAGTAGCTGGGTGCCATATCTTGTTTCTTCGTCGTTCACATGTCAACAGGAGTATTATCAGGAGCTGGAGAGAAGTGCCAAGGATAGATACCTTGAAAAGCTGGGGGGAAATGTGGATGATCCCTATAGTACATATACATGTATATCATTGTATCCATCACAGTGGTAACCAGTTGTCAAGCAGTTCATATTTTTAAATAGCTCTTTCTGAGTTTTCTAGCACTAGTGCTGACCTTTACACATCCCGAAACCTGACACATTTGGGTCTAGTACAGGTATTCTTAAGGCTTTACTAACTAATGTCCCCCAGATTGAATACCCAATTTTCTAATAAATGCAAGAAGTTCATACACAAAAGATGAACTTTGGAAGGATATAAATATCTTGTGGCTGGTTGGGTGAGTGATGTGCATATTGTAACAGTGGACAATACTAAGTAGTGAGTGTTCAGCATTCACAGGCTATGTGCTCTTAAACCTTGGAGCTGAAGTGTGGAACCATCCTCTGTGCACATTGTTCATGTAAGGAGAAGCCTGTTCCATATCTCTGCTTGGCAATTGCTGCTGAGGCATACACAAGTCTAATCAAAAGATACAGTTATAATGTGCTTTCTAAGACGGAGAATTATTCCTGGCTACAGTAAAGATTAGCTATTAATAATATTGCAATTTATTACTATAACATACGTAGCTAGTCTGGGGATAGTTGCTTCTTTCAGCTTACAAAGTGGGCAGAACAAATCCCTCTGTGCTCAGTTGGTTGTCAGCCCTTCCGATCAGCAGCTATCCATTACCTGTGAAGTTTAAGGTCAACTGGGAATCTGTAGAAACTGACTTTACTCACTTTAGTCATGCAGCCTACTGCACTACAGCTCTTCACCACTATACCTTCTGCCACCCAAAATGGTGAGCGCCTCGCATTGACGTCATAAGTTGTCATTAAGCATGTCATTTGCATAACCTCTATTTCTTATCCAGACCATACTCTTTTATGGAAACTGACAAAATTGCCTCTTTTTTGAGAGGGAATACTTCTTGTATGCAATAGGTTTGAGAGGGGGTACTCTTATGTAATAGGGTGGCTCTTTTTCTGAGAGGGGATGCTTTTCAAGTAGAGGCGGTACTTCTCAAGTGCAATGGCGGCTTTTGGTTTGGCCTAATGGTTCGTCCCATGAGTAACTCACTTGGAGATAAGTTGCACCAGGGAAGAGGGCTTGACCTGTATGCTAATAGCGGAAGGAAAGGATCCACAGTATCCTTAAGTTGCTTCTTAACAGTCTTTACTCCTCTCTCTGCCTGTCCATTGCTTTGAGGGTAGTGTGGGCTACTTGTAGTGTGTGTGAAATTGTATTCTTCAGATGAATACTGCAGTCCATTGTCACTTATGACTGTTTCATGTGTGGCAAATAGTGTTTTCAATGCCATTATGATGCTTTTGGAGGTAGTTGAGGAGAGAATGATGACTTCTGGATATCGAGAGAATGATGACTTCTGGATATCGAGAGAAAAAGTCAACAGCAATTAGATAGGTCTTGTTGAGCTGAAACAGGTCTGTGCCAATTCTTTGCCATGGGTATGCTAGCAATGATGTAGGCATTAGTGGTTCTTTTGGTGGAACTCTTTCTTTAACACAGTTGGGGCAATTCTGCACATATTGCTCTATTTTGCTGGATAGTCCTGGCCACCACACTGAGGATTTGGCTCGTAGGCGACATCGTTGTATCCCTTGGTGACCTTGATGGAGCTTTCCTAGAATCTCCTTTTGCTTTGCCATTGGGATCACAATTCTACACCCATAGAGTAATAGGTTTCCTTTGAGGTTTGGGCGACTGCATGCTTCCCAGTATGGTAGAGTTACTTCATTGAGTTTATGTTTGCTAGGCCAACCATCCCTGCAATACTTGATCACCATGGAACACACTGGGTCTGTATTCTGTGCTTGCTCCAGGTTATTGATAGTTGCACTGTTGGCTGGGAGATGAGAAAGGGATCTATGGCCATTTCTGCAAGTTCTTCCAGAGTAGAATCCTCTTCCATTGGCAGTGGAGAGCGAGACAAGGTGTCTGCAGTGTACATGTGTTTGCCTAGGATGTGTTGTATATCAAAATCAAATTGATCGAGTCGAAGTCGAAATCTCAAAACTCGAGGTGGTAGTGTGTCAAGGTGTTTCTCTTTCAACAATGGAACGAGTGGTTTGTGGTCTGTTTCCACCTGAAACCTTTTCCCAAGGAGGTACATGGCAAATTTGTCACATGCCCATGCTATGGCTAGTGCCTCCTTTTCAATCTGGGCACATCGCTGTTCTGTCTCAGAGAGAGATCGAGATGCATAAGCAATAGGTTTCCAGTTGTTTGCTTGTTTCTGTAGTATCACTGCTCCGAGCCCATATGTTGAGGCATCAGCAGAAATTTTTGTGTCTGCTGCTGGGCCATAGAGTGCCAGTGTTGTTGGTGCAGTGAGTTCTTGTTTAGTTGCCTAGAAAGCACTCTCTTATGGAGTATTCCAAACCCATGTGTTCTTCTTTGCCAGTAGCTCTCTCAGGGGTTGTGTGAGCTGTGCCAGGTTCGGTGAAAATCTAACTGGTTAGCCATCCCTAGAAATCGTCTAAGTGGGACATTGGTTGGTGTTTTCATTCCTTCTAGAGCCTGTGTTTTGTCTGGGTCAGCTTTGACTCCATTCTGGTCCACAATGCGTCCAAGGAATTTGACACTGCTCTTGCTGACTTCACATTTGACACGGTTTAGCATCCCTCCTGCCTCACTGATTCTCACTAGGACATTGAACAACCTGCCATCATGTTCTGTTTGTTCTTTTCCGAAGACCAGGATATCGTCCATTTGGACTACTACTCCCTCAAGACCACTCAGTATAGCTGACATTCTCTTTTGGAAGTGCATTTGAGATTCCGAAGGGTAGTTTATTGAAGCAATAGCGGCCCATGGGGGTGATGAAGGTTGTTAGGAGACATGATTCTTTGGAGAGTGGGATCTGCCAGAACCCACTGTTGGCATCTAGTTTTGTGAATACCTTTGCACCTGAAAGTTGAGCTAGTGTCTCATCAACTTTGGGTAGTGGATGGACTTCTCTAAGGACGTTCTTATTGAGTGGCTTAAGTAAGGTCTATGCAGATTCTGACTTCTCCGGACTTTTTAGGGACCACAACCATCCCTGCACACCAGGGGGTTGGTTCATCAACTTTTGATATCACACCCATTGCTACCATTCTGAGTAGTTCCTTTGGTCGTAGGGGTAAGGCAATGTTTCGGGGTGTAGACAGTGCAAATGGTTTGGCATCAGGAGTTAGTTTGATCTCAAATTCTTCTCCAAGGTTTCCCAACCCTGTGAATAGATTGGGGAATTGCTGGGTGATGTTACCTGTGGTCTGCAATGTGTGCAGTTCGGAGACTAGGTTTAGAACGGTGATAGCTGGCAGTCCTAGTAGGTTGTTTTTGATGACATAGATGATTTGATGAGAGCTCTTTTCTTTGTGAGTGGCCTGTCCATTAAAGGATCCTAATACTTCCAAAGGTTGTGCAGAGGGCCCCAGTAGCTTCCTGTCTGGGGTGTTAAGTGTGATTCTAACAAGGCCATGGTAGGTTTTTGTATTGATAGCAGTAACCTCAGCTCCTGTGTCAATCTTGAATGTAGTTGTTTGTCCACACAGTTTTATTTGGCATAGCCATGTCCTATCACATGATTGAGGTGTCACTTGGTCTAAGGTTACATCATCATAGCTGCTTGTGATTTCATCAGTGCCAGGGGCGATTTTAGAAATAATGGTGACAGGTTTCTAGTTTCATAGTCTTGGATGTTCTCTAGCAAAGTTGTCAATAATTTCATCAAGGTTTATATCCATATCACTGTGAATGTGCATAAGTGCTAGTCCAGTTAATCTGTCTTCACTCATGGTGCTTCTCATATAAGTCTTTAATCGACGTAAACATGATATGTTTCGTTCAGCCTCGCAAGCAGTCAAAGGCATAACTGCTAACACAGAAAGTAAGTAGTGAATACAATCAAGGTTTGAAATGGCATCCAAAGTGGATGCTACTGTGTTTCACTGACAAATATTTAGCCTTAACTAAGTGTTGGCTAGCTGGGCTTAAATTCTAGTTACTATACTTACTATGCTTGACTCTCTTTGGTTGTGGAAGAGAAGCCTCACCGTGGTCACAACAAAACTCACTAAGAGATAACTGCTTCTTGCTCATTTTGCATAAAGTGTGTGCTTTATTTAGAGACAAAAATTGCATAAAGTAGTGTGCTTTATTTAGAGATAAAAACGTTGACTACTTTCCAGAAACTGCAGAAACTACCCTAGAAACGCCAGTGAGTGCCATGAACATTATTCTGCACATTACTGCAAAATGGTTTGTTTTGCCACACTATTTGCACACAGCACCTTTGGCTGGGCAGTTCTCTCAAGAGTGAGGCTCCTTCCCGCATCTTGAACATTTTGTTTTAGTGTTTGTGGTAGCTGGTTGCTTTCCTCTGTGACTGACCTTAGTACCTCGCTTGTATGACTCCTGTCTGGCTGCAGTGGTGCCATAGTACTGGATGCTCCCAATGACTGTGCTTGTTCATGGACTGCTTCTTGCTGACAGACCATCCGTTTTGCTTTCTCCAGCGTCAGTTCGGAGTCAAGTTGTAATCGCTCACTAAGAGTGTTGTCTCGAATGCCGACCACTATTCAGTCACGAATCATTTGATCCTTTAGTCTGTCATAGTCACAGTTTTCGGCTAGATCATATAATGCCATGATAAATTGTTCAGTTGTCTCTCCCGGCTGTTGGCTCTGGCGGTTGAACTGTGCTCTTTCATAAATGACGTTGTGTCGAACCTTGAAAAATTCATCCGGCTTATCCGTGATCTTGTAGTCTTTTCAGTCATCTGTTGTCGTATCAGCAGAACTGAGAACAGATTCTGCCTCCTCACCTAGGCAGTAGAGTAGCGTGCTTATCTGCTTTTCAACTGAATCTTCTGAGAGTCCCGATGCGATTCTGAACTGCTCAAATCGTTTGCACCATCTGGGCCATTCATCTGGCGTCTTAAAGTTGAAGGGCTCGGGTGGTTTCAGCTGAAGTGCGGCCATTCTGGTCTAAAACTCATTCACCGCTGCCACCATGTGGTGTTCTACGTAATAGTTCTTAAGAATTTTTAGCAGATAACAATGAATACGTACAGCAAATACGGCTACTTTTAAATACATACATTACGTCATAAACATAATTATAACAGCTGCATGTAAAGTCATTACACTACATGGATGACATCTTCTAAATTCATTAAACCATGCGCGACCAGCCTTGCCATCTTTGAAGGATGCTTTCATTGGCTCTTGTCAACAATGCTGAAAGCAAGGTGCAAAACAGTATCACGGCTTAAACCAAAGCTCATATCTACAAGATAACTGGCTAACTGGTCCTCTTCATCTGTTATAAGGACTGTGCCTGGTCCTGGCCTGCAGCCATTCTCTATAGCACCAGTAACACACCACCTCAATGTCTCAAATGGTAAATTATATAGCCATGAAGCCTCCCTCACACTCATATTCTCTTGTGTAATGCTGTTGGTAGCTGCCAACATGTTTTCCACAGACCATGCCTTGCATGTAGAGCTTGATGTCATGTGTACCTATTGAACAAGGCACAAAGGTCATACCACACGCATTTCATAAAAGTGCCACACCTATTTCTTAATGTAATACCCTTGCTTTAAGGGGGATGTAACCCACAGCTTATTAATTTTTCATGAGATAACTTGCACCGGCCATAACTCTGTCTCTGTTTTACCTATACTTTTCATTTTGGTACCAAAAGATAGCTTGTTTTAAGTGCTTTCCAATGATATCCTTTATGATTACTTTTGAGCAAGTATAAAGGTTGTTACTCTAAATACCAAAGTATAGTCTGTAGACACCTTTCCATGTATGGAGGTGCTACTATCAATACTAAAGCATGTTCTAAGTGGATTAATTAGCCACAAAACAATTAAAGTACATCACTATACATGCTAGGCCTAGCATAGCAAGTATGTCTCACATAGCAGTATTGCAAGATACTCAAACACACTTCAAACAGGAAAGATAGGGCTACAAAATGATATATAATGCAAGTCACTAACTAAAATTGTTACCAAGATAGAAGCATTTTTAGACTGAAAATTCACATTATTGGGAAATCACAATTTTAGTGTCATTATGAGACATATCACTCCAAACAGATAACATCCTCCATAACTTGACAATAGAGCATCAAAAGGCTTTCATTTTTAAAAGACAACTTGTATAGATGTTATGTAGGGATATAAGCAAAAAAATATATTTTTGCAAAAAGCAAAATTTATGGGTTACATCTCCCTTAAAGAATTTAACCACACATACACTAGCTAACTTACTCAACTAACTATTGCAAGTCCTAAACCTTACTTGGCAGTACTATTGGAAGTGCTAAAGTAGGGAAGGTAACTAATTAACCATTATTGGAACATTATTGATATACCTACCTGTGCCTAACAGGTTGGTTATTGCCTAAGAGCTTTTTCTACTAGCAGCAAGCTTGAAAACAGCCTCTTTCTGGACAATCCTGTGAGAAACCGGCCACCCACGAAGAGGCTTCTAGCACATGCGTATTGCCATTGAACTTTGAACCACTGGACCTAATCAAAAAAGTGTGTTTCTTGTGGCTGACTTGTGAATGTACAAAGAAATTGAACATGATAATTTTATAAGAATTGAGGATGATGACTAGGCCTGTCTAAATTTATGCTGGCATTTTTTTGAGAATAATAGGCACGAACTAGCATTTAAGAATAATGCTAGCATTTTAGGTGGAATTTATCAGAATTTTTGGGGAAACTTTCTGATTAAGCCCTGGTTTCACACAGGCTAACATAGCATTGTCAGCAATGACTCCAGTGAAATTATGCCTTTTGCAAGTGACATTGAAGGACTTTGTATTTTCTCTTGATTCTGATTCCATAATGAGATAAAAATTGAACTTCTTAATAGTACTTAGCAACAGCTGAGGACATTTCACCTCAAATAGACAAGTTAGAATAGTGGAAGAAAAAATGAGCATGATCTCCTGATCTCCCTCACTGGTCCCAGGCATGCAGGAATGTTTTGCTTGTGCAGCCATCCTCTACTACCTTTATTTTATTTTATTTTATTTTTCAATGTAAATATTGTCTGTTTTACTAACAGACAAATATGTTCATTGGAGGACTACATTGTAACTTCAGCCATGTTGCAATACAATTCTAATTAGCTAGCTTTAAAAATAATATTGTCATGTGTTTGAAAAGAATAATGGTGATTTGGCAAGAATTATAGGCTGACTTCATAAGAATTATAGAAACTTGCCAGAGAATTATAGAATAGCAAAAAATCTGGCATAATTTAGACAGGCCTAATGATGAGATGACCCGTAATACCATCTGACTCGCAATACCAGCACTTGTCCTAAGTGTCTTTTTTGAGAGTGTGCTATTCGAGCAGAGGGGGTACCGCTGACATGCAAGGGTGGCTTTTCAAGCAGATGGGGTCCTGACTTGCAACGGAGTGGTTTTCAAGTAGAGGCGAGGCATAACGGAGGTTCTTACTGGAGAACCAGGTTTAGAGAGCCGAGGTGAATCAGAGTTAGTGACCCAGTAAAAACAGCTATAACTATGTACTCCCTTGTTACTTTTGGACCAAAGGAAGCAATATCTAGAGTGCACTTAACTCTTTCACGGGCGGTAGCACATGATTGCGCTTGCGTGAACCCCCGCTTTTTTGGCGGTAGCGCATTAATGCGCTGTGCTGCAGGTTTCCATTGCACCATCAGTTTAAGCGATGATTCTGACGACGATTAGGTTTAGCAAACAAGACATTATTTACGACGAGGAGACCCGCTTCCGGGTGCTTCCTCGGAACGCTATTTACTTCCTGTCCCACACCCCACGAAGAAGTTGGAGACACACCTCTTATGGAAAGTCCAGTAGTTGGATCGGAGACACGACCCACACCAAGTAAGTAACAAGTAAGCTACACTCTAGTTATTCCTTTCCCAATACACACATAAAATGTAATGTTATCATGTAATGACATTAAATTAATAACAAGACACTACTATTACTATGTAGATTTCAATCTCACTGCCACCCCAGGCCTCAACAAACACATGGAAAGGAAGGAACCTGTGGACTTTTGACTTTTCTTCACACCTGAAGTAGTAGATAATATATATTCACAAAGCTCTCTCTATGCTCACACCCACAGAGAATACTTAAAATGTCACCCCCATGCACGTGTCCTTGACTGGATCAGGAACCCAATGAAGAGGAGTGAAATTGAACCCTTGCTTGCCATTCTCCTTACAATGGGTATAGTTTCCTACTTTGAGGGTAGGGTCCTTGATGTACCTCAACACAAATTAGTTATACTATAACTTTGTCCAGATCTTACTGGAGTACTAAGTGGCCATTTAGTAACTCAACATTCAGTAACATCATGTCTGGCAGACGAAACTTCTGATGTCCTATTTCCACCTTAATGACACTACCCAGATGCCAGATAGATCTAGTCCCAATCACGATAAACTGTACCGTGTTCATCCTTTCCTTGATAGAATCGTCACAGCCTTTAGGGAAGCATATATACCATCCAGGGAAATAGCAATAGATGAAAGCATAATAGGATTCAAGGGGAGGTTGTCCTGGATACAATATGCCAAAAAACCCAACCAAGTGGGGGATAAAAGCCTGGGTATTGGCTGACTCCACGACTGGCTATGTCCACAATTTGCAACTTTATTCCTGTAATTCAATCGTTCCTGTACAGGTAATAAGTAATGTCATCAAAAATATTTATAGGCAAAGACAATGGTACACTGGTGAAGGGGCTGTCCCATAGAGTGGTGTCTGGAGAAGGGATACCATATATACATGGACAATTTTTACACCTCACCAGCTCTTTTCACTGACTTGAAAAGAAAGGGGTTTGAAGCATGTGGAACTGTCAGGAGTAACTGTAGGGGCTTATCTCATTTTTTAAAACCACTACAGTGGGAAAAGGTAAAGAAATACTGGATTGGGGTTTGGATGTACTAATGATGGTAAAATGGATACTCCAAATATTACAATATTGGAATCTGTAAAGTATTAAATAATCCATAGAGTGTAATCACAAAAATATAAACCCTTCCACTTAATTCTCCACTCGGTGAAATTCACAGAGAAAAATCCATAGTTGTAGTATCTTGTGTTGTGATTTTAGTTTATGTCATTTCCTGTCTTGTAACTGTTGTGCACATTAATACAAATAGAGAAATATAGAGATTAATATTTATGCAAAAAATTCAGTAGAGACTGCTCCATGTTAGCTATCTAGTGTTACTGGCTACGAACCTACTACTTACTTGTTTGAGAGATATGACAATGGCGACGAGAGACGGGATGGAGACACTGATAGCATCCAGAGTGTTGGGTAGATTGCAAGAGTTTGACCCTCGTGTCAACATGTCTACTTACCTTGAGAGATTGGAACTATACTTCGAAGCAAATGCAGTTGAAGCTGCAAGGAAAGTCTCTGTGTTACTTACCATGATTGGAGCACAAGTTTATGACGCCCTTCGCAGCCTGCTCGCACCAGTAAAGCCACAGGAAAAGAGTTTTATAGAGCTAATAACTATTCTCAAGCAACATTTTGATCCCAAGCCGCTGGTAATCGGAGAACGGTTTCACTTTTACTGTAGGAGTCAGAAGGTGAATGAAACGGTCGCTGAATTTCAGACTGATCTGAGGAAGCTCAGCATTCGCTGTGAGTTTGGCACGTTCCTAGATCAGGCCATTAGAGATCGCTTTGTGTGTGGGGTGCATAGTGAGTCAACACAGAAGAAACTCTTCGCAGAAGATGGACTGACGGCTGCGAAAGCCTTGGAGTTAGCACAAAGCATAGAAGCTGCAGAGAAGAATGCTCGAGAGTTGAAGGGGTGTGTAAAACCTGTGTCCCTAGAAGGTCTCAACTACGCTGTTATCTAACTGTTATGCTCTGAAAACTCGGCTGTTATCCAATTAAGGTTCTGATATTGTGCTCTTAACCTTGTATAGTCATGCAAAAAATGGGACTGAATTTCTTACTCTTACTGTAAGAAAGTTAATTCATTTACTTGAAAAAGACACTTTAGCACTATGCCTAACACTAGTATTTTGTGTAGTATACATGTGCTCTACTTAACAAAAGAATTTTTCCTTATAGATTGAGCAAAAAATAGGAGTCAATAATGGTAAAAGTGATGTCTAAACAAAGTTTCTGCTGGAATGGACCAGTGTGTTCCTGCAATTCTCTCATAATGGTCAAAAAAGATCATTTGTCAGTGTATTAAGGACTTGGAAATGACAGGTTATTAGCAACAGAAAATATCTAACTTTCATGTGTGAAGGATTATATTATAGATGAAACATCAAAGTGACTGCACTAAAAGTATTAGCAAAAAATGTTGGTAAAGTTAAACATTGATTTACTTTTATTGGTGAGTTAACTGCAACTGAATATCATTCTATATTGATTGTGTCTAAAATTATTATAGGCTAGAGAGACTTTAATTATCCAAAATTTAACAGAAAAAGCACCACCCGTGAATTGCTGCCTTAGTTTGAGGAGAAACAGTCCAATATATCTATCATCTTGTGTGATGGACAATTCTTAACATTGCAAGTTGAGTTTTTTTTCATGTATTTTTTTGTTTTGTTTTCATCTTGAATACCCCAAGGCAGCTTTGTTTTTTTTTTGCCACCCTGTTAAAATATTATTTTTGTCTGCATAATATTTTATCTAGACATCAAGTTAGAGTAATCATGCTGAAGATTGTGGTCATTTATACCATAAATGTGGCACCCCCTCTGACATGTTTGTAGTCATGGTGACCCAGAAGGTTGTGGTTACTATTACCATAAATGTGGTATCCCTGTGACATGCTTGTATTCATAGTAACCCAGAGGGTTATGGTTATTTTTACCATAAATGTGGAGTCCCCCATAACATTCTTGTGGTCACAGTAACCCAGAAAGGTATAGTTACCTTAACCTAAAATGTGGAGTTGTAACTGCTTGTAGTCATGATGACCCAGAATTGTTGTGGTTACTTTAACCACAAATGTGGAGTCTTTGTGACATGCATATAGTCATATTATAGTGATTAAGAAAATTCGGTAATTTCTACAACAAATGTCAAGTCAATTCAACATGCATTATCTAAGGTGACCCAGAAAGATGTGTCATTTCTACCTAAACAAAGAGTTAAACTGACCAAGCAAAGAGTGGTATTGACCTGTTTAATATAGTTATTTTTACTTTTAATATGGTTAAGGTAACCTATGATTGAAAGGGGATAAGGTAACCTTAAAAATTTTTAGTCATAGCAACATCTTCAGTTAGTTATTAAAACCATCATTTTTACTATTCCAATTAGTGGTTATTATCTATGAGGAGGGTTAGCTGAGTTGTAGACGTTTTAACCCCCAAAAATGGGTTGCTAAAAGTGTATTTCTCAACCAGAGGAGTCTGACAAAACACTTTCTCAGCCAGAAGTAGAACTGGAAATAGTTAACTTACCTGTGGATGATCCCTTACCGACTGTGGATGCCCAACCAGAGCCAGAGCAACCGTCATAGCCAATGGAAGTTGCTGAATCAGCACCAATGGACACATCAGATATCTTACCCAACTCACCTACTACTGTAAACCCTTTACTACAGAGAGGACAACCTCAAAAGTCAAGTGAAGTTCCTATAAGAAAGACATTTGACCTAAGATAGAATCGAGTTCCTCCAGATTATTATCGTCCAAAACTTTGAACAGGTTATATGTGTTATTCATTATTGATTTCAATGGACTACTTTCATGTTTAGTGGGGAGGAATGTAGTATCTTGTGTTGTGATTTTAGTTTATGTCATCTTATGTCATTTCCTGTCTTGTGTCTTATTTAACTGTTGTGCACGGTTAATACAAATAGAGAAATAAAGAGATTAATATTTATGCAAAAAGTCAGTAAAGACTGCTCCATGTTAGCTATCTAGTGTTACCGGCTACGAACCTACTACTACTTGTTCGAGAGATACGACAGAAGGTCTCACAAGTTTGAAAAGGAAAGATAAGAGGGTAGTTACCATGCTCTCAACATTCCATGATAATGGCACAATAAGCAAAAGGAGGAGGATGAGATCAGCATCTGGGGGGGTGGAAGAAGTCATGAAGCCCCAGATGACGGTGGACTATAATACCAACATAGGTGGGATGGACCGGTCAGACCAGCTGATTTTGTATTATGGCTATGCCCACCGCTGCAAGAAGTGGTAGAAGAGAGTTTTCTTCCACCTCTTGGGTCTTGCAGTGGTAAATTCAAACATATTGTATAATCAAGTGGTAGAGAAGCCACTAAATCAGTTGGACTTCTGTTTGGCATTGATATCTGGTTTACTAGATGGTCATGCCAAACGAACTGACCGGCGCCACCTCGCCCCAGAGCAAGACCTTCCCCTGAGACTGAAAGAAAGACCCTTCCCCGAACCCATCCCCAAAGATACATTATATGGAGGTCGGCCTCAGTGTGAGGTATGCAGGGCCAGGAAAAAAAGATCTCAAACTACATACCAATGCAAAATTTGTAAAACCCCATTACACCTATATCCCTGCTTTGAAATTTATCACACTAAACTACATTACAACAATTGATACCACACACCTTTATCTTTATTACATACTTACTTACTTTATATAATTGTTTCATTGTTTTACTGCCTATAGTTCCTCATTTCACCACCTTTCTGTTCCATCCTCTCTTTTCTTATTTTACTCTCATCCTCTCTTTCCTAGTTTATCCTCTCCCTCTTTCTGATTACTATGGAAAAAATAGATATTTACCTGCAACCTAATCACACTAGTTAGCTACATAAATTAATAAATAGCTATCTAATTCATCTAGATAGCTACCTGCCCAATCTAGTTAGCTAGTTAATCTATTTAGGTAGCTACAGTAACGATCTTATCTACCTAGTTAGCTACCTATAACTATATACATACATACCTCAATTTTGAAATGAAGCTGTTCAGGAGTTCGAAGAAGCAAGTATTTCCTGTCTAAATATAGCAAACTAGTTAGTAAAGCTTTTTACTACGTTTGAGAGCAGACTCGCCCAATGAAGACAAGATGAAACCAAGTCTTCCTCGGCTGATTTTCAACATGCAGTTCTTCCTCCTGTGCTTCAATTAGTCTATGAGTCATCAATGGTGGGTATAACTTAGAGTTACGAGCAGTTAGCAAGGAAGAAGTTATCTCTGAGGTTAGACCCACTCCATTGCTGCCTTGCTTAGCTCTTTCCAAGCGAAAGTGGTGTAAGGAAGCCTTGATAACTCTAACGCTTTGTTTTTTGTACTAATAACATCATTTCGAAGCTAAGAATCTATGTTTTAGGCTTCCTTGACTGTTCTAAGCATAGAACAACTAACTACTGATGTTGCTATGCAGTGCAGAGGCTGTTGAAATGCCTAAAGCTAAAGTAATCGCTGTTAAAAGACTGGGAGGTCATTTGGTTGAGAAAGATTAAATTTTAGCCGCCCAGGGGGGTGGTGCGTGCAGTTATTACTATCTATCCGTGAAAGGGTTAATTAATATAGCAGTTCAATGGTTGAACAAAAAGAAGGTATAGATCCATCCAAAATGATACATACCAGCTATGTTAGCCAGCTGACAGTAATCACCTGTTACCATCGGGCACCATGTGGAGGTATAGCTGGATTTTGCCCGACAACATATAGGCACAAGATGTGCACTAACTGCATGCTAGGCATAACAGTCAACAATAACACAAAAGACACAAATATGGGTGTGTAACTAACACAACTCTACTGGAGAGATCCTCATAGAACTCAACCACCACACTCCTTATACACACACTGCTTCAACAAGGCTGCCTGGAGACCCAAGGATCCTCGACCCCACTCCACTCAATGCCTTCATAGCTTGATGATATAGTTAATGTCAGGGTGCTCCTTTTTCGGCTTTCCCCTTATTTCCTCTTTAGTCACTCCCTGTTAATCGGCAGGAAGGCAGCCTAAAGGAAAATGTATCCATCACTTCAGTGAGAAGAAATCATCAAATTTCTACAAGAAAACTTTCCTCAGCTATCTTAGAGCAAACATTCCCTCTAGCCTTCTTGCGTCTATCACTAGTATCAGCAAGAAATGTACACAAATCAGATCTTACAATGTCATTTACTTGTTGTAAGTTGTAACCTCCAATTACGTCACAGTGACATGAGGTGGTTCTCTAAACCTGGTTACTTGAAAAGCCACTCCCCTGTTGCACTTCATAAGGACCCCCTCTGCTTAAATCACCCCCTCTCTCAAAAAAGAGCCACCCTGTTGCATACCCCCTCTGCTGGAATAGTACCCCTCTCCAAAAAAAGCCACCCTGTTGAACTTGAAGTAAGTACCCCCTCTGCTGAAAAGCACCCTCTCTCAAAAAAGAGCCACCCTGTTGCATACAGAAGTACCCCCTCTCAAAAAAAGAGCCACCAACCCTGTTGCATATGAGAAGTATCCCCTCTACTTGAAAAGCATCCCCTCTCAAAAAAAAGAGGCAATTTTGGCGGTTTCCACCTCCCATTCTATGAGGGAGTGTGGGAAAACTGTCATTGTTTATGCCTGTAATTGTAATTTTGATTTCTTGGCCAGAATTCAAACTGGCCAAACCATAAAATGAAAACCATGGTTTGTGAAATATTAACCCACACCCACCTATCTTTCGCACATCTGGACTCTATTCATGAGTGCAGTGGTTAGTTAATACTGTTTGCATGTTCCCAAGTATAACAAATGTTTTTTCTGTTGTATACAGGGTTCAATCATGGGACTGTGACCTACAAGGATGTGACCTTCTTTATCATTGAGGATATAGGCGGAGGGGACAAGATAGTAAGTATGATCATCTCCATCTGTATTTGCTTCCATTGCAGGTTTCAATTGCTTATCATGGAATAAATTTTGTCACATGGGATGTCAATGGGAGAGATAAAACAGTATGTGCTCATTATTATAGAATCTCTGAATAAAAGGGACCAGGTCTACTGACCCTTTTTCAATACAATGGAACTTAAAGGACATGTTGGCAGGTCTACTGTCCCTTTTAATACAGTGGGGGGGGAATTTGTGAGAAACTTATAGTAGAACCTCTGTAAAATACCTTCCAAACAACCTCTGTACAAAGGACAACTTAAACATACCATCTTAACCTCTGAAATAAGGACAGCCCAACAGTTGACCTGGTCCCAACATGTCCTTTATTCAGAGGTTCCCCTCATCCCAAACATCTATATAATGATGCTGATCATATAATAAATACAAAAATAAAAATAAATACAAAAAACAAACAAACAAACAAACAAACAAACAAACAAACAAACAAACAAACAAACAAACAAACAAACAAACAAACAAACAAACAGTTGACAAGCTTCTAGACTCCTTTATTATTGGGGTTGATGCAGGAGGTGTTGTATGATGTGGTAGCTCCAAACAATCTAGTAATAATTATTTTTTATATGACCTGTTCAATGCCTTTAAGAAACTTGTCACACATATTATCTGTTCCCTTAGTGATCTCATAATGCTTCTTATCTCTTGATCTCCCCTAGCGTCCCCTGTGGAGGCATTACTTCCGCAATACTGATGTGGTGGTGCATGTTATCGACAGTAATGACAGGGATAGGATGAAAGAGTGCAGGGATAAGCTGTACACCTTTCTCAAGGAAGAAGAATTGAGATCTAGCATTTTGCTGGTTCTGGCTAACAAGCAAGATCTTCCTAATGCAATGTCTGTGGAAGAGGTAACTGAAGAGCTGAACCTCAACTCCATCAAAGACAGGACATGGCGTAAGGAGATATGAGAATATAGCTAGTCTTAGGCACCATGAATACTCTAGATCCTACCTCCAAAACTCTTTTAGCAAGACACACTCTCTTGACCTGAGGGATGATGGGGCAACCATTATACTAATTGGCAGGCTAGTTCAGCTAATTAGCATAATTTCACTGACTGACCAAGTGGATCGAGGGGTTTCACTATTAATTTTGACAGAGGGTGGAGCTCAAGAGGCCATAATATGGGCGGACGGATTCATAAGTTCTATAATAATGAAAAGCAGAGCATAAGAGTTGTAACTGACTTGGATTAGGATAACCAAGGAACAGTTTAATGACTGATAGGGTAATAAAACCTTTACTCCAAATGACAAAGCTCACTAGTAAATATGCTATCATTAATTCACTTTCTGGACGTAGATATACAGAGTACATGTGCTACCAGTGGAGAGGGATTGTATGAAGGGCTTAACTGGCTACAGTCAGCTCTTACTCAAAGAGAACCGAAGAAAGCTGTCACAAAGCCTAATGGTGACAGCTAACTCTCCAACAAATAAACTTTTGTCAACACTCATTGGGTGCTGTGTTTCTTACTATGTACTAAACTCCCATTAGGGACACAGTTTTTATCAGCATTCCTTACTCTATGTACATCAACACTACATATTGATATGTAGTCTTTTGTTTTGTTTTGTTTTCATCATTCCCTACCTGTGGTTATGCAGTGAACTTCCTGTTACGTGCTTTATGGGTCAGGAACATGTCTGTATAGATCTATTTTGTATCACTATGAAAATGTCTGATAGTCTTATTGAACAAGTAGCTGTGTACATAAATGAGAACAGAAATGAGAACAGTAATAGAATAAATAGCTCTAATAGGAATTAATGTACTAAACCTTCACATCCATCTAATGCACATGGACCAAATGAGTTTCATGATCTGGATAGAAAGCTGAATAAAGTTGAATTCCATGGAAACTAGACGAATTAACATCTAAATTAGCATCTGAATTTCCTGTTACGCAAATGTCAAACTCCATAGGATAACAGGTTATCATATAGTCTTCTTGATCAATAATTTGTTAGAAACTTCCTATGATCCACGCTGGCCTCTACCTTGGAAAAGAGATAAGGATATCGTCCATATCTCTCTGCAATGGTCAGTGCCACCTCTCCCTGGCCATTCTTTATATCCACATCCAACTCTCGATGGGAGAGAAGTAACTCTAGAGTGTTTCTTGCATGTTCATTTGAGCTGGCCAAGTGAAGAGGGGTCTGACCGCCATTCGTTTGTGAATTAATTCTAGCACCATTCTGTAATAAAAGTGAAGCAACTTCAACGTTGTTCCAGCGACAGGCACAGTGTAAAGGTTGCCAGCTATCAATTGTCTTTGCTTCCACATTGGCACCCTTTAAAAGCAGGAACTCTACGACAGCACTGTGTCCATTATAGGAGGCCCTATGAAGGGGTGTGTACTGGTCACTGTCTGTTACAGTTAGGATCTCTGGACCACAGAAACTGTAGAGATCTTGAATCACCTCTAGAACACCTGTTTGAGCAGCCTTCAAGAATGTATCATTTAAGCTATCCTGAGAAAGGTTTCCAGGCCCCTGAATGTGACAAAATTAATTATGCTCAGTCAAATACTCTTAAACAAGTGGATACCCTAATACCTTCACCAAGTTTCCAGATTAATCTACATTGGAACTGAGATCAACACCCTGTTTCTTATTTTCTTCCCTTGGGTTCCAGATAACCCCCTTACATTGGGTAGAAGATCCATCGGGGTCAGCCCCCCTTCTCCTCTAGCTTCACCAAAGTTCCAGATTTCTGAGTTCATAACAGCCATGGAATCAAATGCATCAGGATCATAGGATGTATCCAAATGCTGAACCTCCTTCCTGTAATCTGGGGGAGGGAGAAAATGGAGCTCTTCAATACATGCAGATATGACTAGCTAGCTATAAAGCTAGCCACATTGTCTTACTGCAGCTATTAGGCAGATAACTATAAACATACCCCTGTCTAATCTTTCTTTAATTGAGGCCAGCGAACGCTGCCCCTCTTCACGTACCGCCATTAAGACAGTCAAACCAGGTGCTTAAACAAGGTGTACCCTAACCTTTTGACCTCTATAATAAAATATAATAGTCACATGGTTCGCAATGTCTTCAATGAACTATATACTGGTGACTGGAGGAGCTGGCTATGTTGGTACCCATACCATCTTAGAGATATTAAAGGAAGGTTCTTCCCAGCCGGTGGTGGTTGATAATCTAGAAAATTCCAATTTAGAGGCTATTAAGAGAGTGGAGCGATTGACTGGGAAGAAAATAGACTGTCATGTATTCGACCTTCTGGACAAAGAGAAATTGAAGGAGCTCTTTAAAAAGTACCAGTTCTATGGTGTTATCCACTTTGCAGGTTTGAAAGCTGTAGGAGAATCTGTTGAGAAACCATTGCTTTACTACAAGGTCAACCTTGGCATAGCTATGAATCTCATTGAGACTATGCAGGAGTTTAATGTCAGAAATTTAGTATTTTCATCTTCTGCTACAGTTTATGGCCAGCCTCAGAAGCTGCCTATAGATGAAGAGCATCCAGTTGGAAACTGCTCTAATCCATATGGAAAGACTAAATACTTCATTGAGGAGATCTTGAGGGATGTTTGTAAATCTGATCCCCAATGGAATATGGTTATCCTTCGCTATTTCAACCCAGTGGGAGCCCATGCGTCGGGTGATATTGGAGAGGACCCCCAAGGAATCCCAAACAACTTGATGCCGTACATCTCACAGGTGGCAATAGGGAAACGACCCTGTCTCTCTATATTTGGTGGCGATTATGACACACCTGATGGCACTGGTGTTCGTGACTATATCCATGTGGTAGATTTAGCTCTGGGTCATGTGGCTGCAATGAAACTCTTTGAGGAAAACTGTGGATTAAAGACCTACAATCTTGGAACAGGAAAAGGATATTCTGTGCTAGAGATACTAAAAGCCATGGAGAAGGCTGTTGGTAAGGAGATCCCTTACAAGATAGTCGAGAGAAGGAATGGTGACATAGCTTCTTGTTACTCTGATCCTAGGCTTGCATGGAAGGAGCTGAAGTGGCAAGCCGTGTGTAGTGTTGAGCAGTTTTGTGAGGATTCTTGGCGTTGGCAGAGCAAGAACCCACAGGGTTATCAGACATCTTAGAATTAGAGCTGGTGTTTGGTGTATGTACTATTTTTATAATGGATCAATTGGTAAAGTATCGTTATAAAGAACTTGATGGTACAATGGGTAAAGTATCGTTATAAAGAACTTGATGGTACAATGGGTAAAGTGTAGTTGGTTAATGAAAGAGTGAAGATCCAAGGAGTCCTTGTGTGAGAGGATGGTGACCCAGGAGATGAACTTACTATAAGCCTGGAGCTCACTGCTGTAGTGTAGATCTCTCAATTTGTGGCAGTTTATTTTTCATAGTGAAATGGGTAAAGTGTCGTTAGTTGAGCTGCATCGATGATGCAATTGCAAATTTGATGCAATAGGTAAAGTATCGATCATTGGATGATGCAATGAATGAAGGTTCATCGATCGATGGAACCGTAGATATTAGGGCGCTCTAATATCTACGATGGAACGAACTGAACTGCTCTCTGTTACGGACGATGCTGACCATTCATCTGGTCTTTTGAATGGAATATCGGTATGGAACGACCATGAAGACGGGAGAGAATCTCATGGTGGAGGTGAGAGACTAATGCTATCTTGCAAGAATCCGAAACATTTTTTTTACGTAGGAGGACCACTTGCTGCAGATCCTACCAGAGAGAATCTGAATGTGTCTGCCATGGGAAAGTTCACATCCATGTATTATAGTCTGAGACATTCATGGTTTGTGGAAGAAACCATTATGCTGGTCAGACTAGCCATCCCAATGGTAAAAAAGACTAAGAATATTGAGAATTAAAAGTAATTTAAGGCTATTAACAGGACTCCAGGGTAAACTGGGGTTCAGTTTTCCTTCTCCTTTCTTGCAGTTGTTATTGAACCTGTTCCAACAGCTTCCTTTCTTGATTGTTCTCCTCTTTGTGGGACATTTTAGTGGTACCACTGAGCTGAATGCAACTGGTCAGTAGAAATAAAAATTATTATGTAATAAGTCATCATTTTTTTCTCTCTCTCTCTCTGCTGATAATATGCACAATTCTCTCCATTAACTTCGTCCTTACCTCTCCTATCTTTCTTCCTTCCACTCTTCCCCCCCCCCTCACTCCTTCCCTCCCCCCTCACTCCTTCCCCCCTCCCCCTCATTCCTTCTTCCCTCCCCCTCACTCCTTCCCCCCTCCCCCTCATTCCTTCTTCCCTCCCCTCACTCCTTCTCCCCTCCCCCTCCCCCCCACTCCATACTTTCCTTCCTCCTCCATCTCTTCCCTCTATAGCCCTCAGCAGCACAGTGAGTTGATTTTAAGTGTAGTTCTCCCCTCCCACAACATAATGTAAACATTCTCTTTGTTTCTTCTTCCTTTGTAAGTTTGTAAATGTCACTGGATTTTCGGTCATTGTTGGTATAGCAACTGCAGCTGACACTCTCTGTCCTCAGGTAAGCCCCACCCATCACTCTGCAGAATTGTCTAGGAATTGGTCTCGGTCAATTTAACATCATTTCATAGAGCTATGGATTCAAGAACTATAAAAGAGTTGGTGTCGTACTCCAGAAAGGTGTGTGATGTGTCAGTTTCATTCCAGCATTAGTTACGTACAGAATTCAATTCCGGTTCTAGGTATTCTGATCATATCAATAATTTGCATTCCTGTCATCATCTTATGGCTGAATTCGGGGTCCATTCTCCTCCTCTTAAAGCAACTTCCTTGTGTGGTTAGGTGAGGAAAGAGAGATTATAACTTATTAGAGATCCTGAGAATATTTTTTTTTGTTTCTCTGCAGATTGGCAAGAGAATTTATAATCATCTATATTGTGGCTATCCCAGTGAGTCAGTAGGAACCCTCTACGATCACCTCTGTATACAGTGAAACCCCTCCACCATCACCTCTGTATACAGTGGAATCCCTCCACCATCACCTCTGTTTACAGTGAAACCCCTCCACCATCACCTCTGTATACAGTGGAATCCCTCCACCATCCCCTCTGTATACAGTGGAACCCCTCCACCATCACCTCTGTATACAGTGAAACCCCTCCACCATCCCCTCTGTATACAGTGGAACCCCTCCACCATCCCCTCTGTATACAGTGAAACCCCTCCACCATCACCTCTGAACCCCTCCTCTATATCCCTCTGACTGAATACTCCTTATATTTTGCAGGCGCTGGTGCTGTATGTTATGCTGCAGAAGTACTTGCAGGCTCAGAGTCTGGTGTGGGTGTTTGTGGGTATTGGTGTGATGATGAACGTGTCTGTGTTGGTTTTTGGTGGCCTCTTCATTGTTCTGGCCAAATGGGGAGTTAGGTCAGGATATAATTTATGGTAGAACCTCTCTTTTCCAGACACCTTAGGACAGACAATTAAAGTGTCCTGATCGGAAGTGATCTCTGTGTAAAAGTCAAAATTAATGTTTTAAGTACTATCAGGACATGACCAAGTATTATAGGACATTACCAAGCACTATAGGACACAACCAAGCACTATAGGACATGACCAAGTACTATCAGGACATGACCAAGTGGTCTTATTAAGAGGTGGTCAGATTAGACAGGTTTCACTGTAGTAACCTATATAGAGAGGTGGTCATTAAGGGGTGGTCTGATTAGACAGGTTTATATTTCCCATTCCTTCAGAGGTGCATCTTTATCCCTTGCCACATCTACATGGCTGGCACCTCTCCTCCTGTTACTATACATGAAATACCGTAACCTTCATCGTCAGACATGGGGTGGATGGAGTTTTGAGAGCCTGACTGAATGGTGTCAGTTTTTGCGCTATGGTTTTCCTGGATTTTTGATGATAGCCTTCGAGTGGTGGTCGTTTGAGATCAGTACGCTGGTTACTGGCTCCATTAGTGAGACTCAGCTGTCCATTAATACTATACTGTTACAAGTTGGAATTCTATCATTTATGGTCAGTAACTGATACAGTGAGTAAACCCCCTCTATTCCAACACCCTGAAATGAGGACACCTCTGTATACAGTGGAACCCCTCTATTCCAACACCCTGAAATGAGGACACTAGGATATGTCAGCAGCATGACCACGCCTTTAATCAGGATTGTTAAGATTTCCATTGTACAACACTGAGATCTGGGATACTGGGGATAACACTGAGATCTGGGATACTGGGGATAACACTGAGATCTGGGATACTGGGGATAACACTGAGATCTGGGATACTGGGGTAACACTGAGATCTGGGATACTGGGGATAACACTGGATACTGGGGATAACACTGAGATCTGGGATACTGGGGATAACACTGAGATCTGGGACACTGGGGATAACACTGAGATCTGATTAATTGTTGTATAGATTCCTCTCGGTATTGGTACAGCTGCAAACATCAGAGTAGGAAATGAGTTAGGTGCTGGGAATGTGTTGTCTGCAAAAAGAGCTTCGTATGTGGCCCTTACTTTACAGAGTAGGTAGTTTACAGAGTAGGTAGTCAGATTTCCTAGATGGTGTTGGCTTTCTATAAGAGTGGAACCTCTCTGTTGCAACACCCCTCCCTAGAAATTGGGAGACTTCTGTATACAGTGGAACACCTCTATTCCAACCCCCTGAAATGAGGACACCTCTGTATACAGTGGAACACCTCTATCCCAACCTCCTGAAATGAGGACACCTCTGTATATAGTGGAACACCTCTATTCCAACACCCTGAAATGAGGACTCTCTGTATTAAGGACACTTGGATATGAATAGCTAGAACTTCACCCCCAGAAATGAAGCCATCCACACTTTAATCTGTCCAAAGTGTCCAGAATAGAGAGACTCCACTGTAATTGATGAGGAGGTGAGCAACCTCACAACCTCTCACACTAGTAAATCAAATGGTGTATAAGTCTCTGTACTTAATCCTTTAAAAATCCAGAAATTTCCAAGAAAAGCAGAATCATTCCAAAATTAAATCATCTGAATAATTCCAATTATCTATTAATTTATCTAATTAATGGAACTGTTTCCTCATCTGAACAATAAAATTTCAACTCTAGATTAAAGGTAGAGTTTGTGTGAATAGGTCATGGAGAAGGTCCTGTTTCTGCAGGTATTATTGCTGTACTATTGACCTTGACAATTTTTACTTGCAAGAGCTTCATAGGAAGGATCTTTACCTCCAAAGAGTAAGTCTCTATTCATAGTGAACTGAGTGATAACAGCATGTTTTGTATTCATGGTTGTACAGAGATGTGATTGATGGTGTCAGGGACACTCTAAGTATTTCTGCTATATTATATTTCTTTGACCAAATTCAAGTAAGAATGTTGATTGATATAATGTGATTTACACAAACCTCCACATGTAACATTACTATGGAAACACACACAAACCTTGACATGTAACATTGCTATGGAAACACACACAAACCTTGACATTAACATTACTATGGAAACACACACAAACCTTGACATGTAACATTACTATGGAAACACACACAAACCTTGACATGTAACATTGCTATGGAAACACATACAAACCTTGACATGTAACATTACTATGGATCAACACAAAACTCTGGTACCACACAATAATCCTCCAAGTAACATTGCTATAGAAACACACACAAAACTCTGGTACAGTAGTTATAATTTCAGGATGAAGCAGATAATAACTTTAGTTCTGTGTACAGACCACACCCCTGCACTACATCTGCATGCCACACCCATATTTATCCCCTCTGTGGAAATTATTCTTCCCAGTCAGAATAACTATGGTTACATTGAGTGTGGAGTGGAGCTTTAATGCTCTGTGCTGTGAATCTTACATTTTACTTAACCCTACCTTATACTGTTATATCATATTTTGGTAAAGGGTCTCATATCAGGTATCATTCGAGCAACAGGACGACAGGCTATAGCAGCTGTGGCAAACTTTGTGTGTTATTACATCATCGGTGTTCCCCTGGGAGTGATCCTGGCTATAAAGGTGGGGCTTAAAACTAAAGGAATGTGGATTGGACTCACGGTAGCCATTGGACTGCAGGTATGTGATGATATTAAGTGTTATGTAGTAAGATACAGTAGAACCTCTCTATTCCAGACACTTTGGGACAAATTAAACTGTCCTGATTAGAGGGGTGACTTCATTTCAGGGGGTGAAGTTTAATATACAAACTGTCCAAGTGTCAGAGGTGTCCTCGTTTGAGGAGGTTGGAATAGAGAGGTTCCACTGTGTACAGAGGTATCCTCATTTCAGGGGGTTGGAATAGAGGAGTTCCACTGTATACAGAGGTATCCTCATTTCAGAAGGGAGGGTTCACTTTTTATTCCTCTGTACAATTTCACCCCCTCAAATGAGGCCACCCCTCTAATCAGGACACCTAATTTGTCCCGAGTGCCTGCATTAGAAAGGTTCGACTGTATGTGTGTGACTAGTGCTCCTAATTCTATCACTATATGTGTGACTAGTGCTCCTAATTCTATCACTATATATGTGACTAGTGCTCCTAATTCTATCACTGTATCTGTGTGACTAGTGCTCCTAATTCTATACTCTATGTGTGTGACTAGTGCTCCTAATTCTATCACTGTATGTGTGACTAGTGCTCCTAATTCTATCATTGTATGTGTGACTAGTGCTCCTAATTCTATCACTGTATGTGTGACTAGTGCTCCTAATTCTATAGTGTATTTCACTGTTCATCATTTTGCTCACTACAAACTGGAAGAAACGGTCTGAGCAGGTATGACAAATAATCTTTAACTTATTGCTCACCTCCCTCATGATATTACGTAGGCTATGAAGAATGCCAGTAGTGGGAGTGGCTATCCTGTGTCTGAACACACCTCTTCTGAGTCTATTTCCACAGAGGAAGACTCTATGTCATCCAATTCTCCCAAAATTGGAACAGGAATTGAACTGAAAGAAATTGCAACCAATGAAGTGGAGGGATTGTCTACAAAAGAGGATAAACCAGGTAAACTGGTAATAAACAGGTTTTCTCTTGGTTAAGTTGATAATTAACTGCCACCAGATGCTAATTTGGTCGAGGACAACCCTCTGGAATCCTATGAGGACACTGAGAAACTGATGTCCCAGGACACTGAGAAACTGTTATCTCAGGACACTGAGAAACTGATGTCCCAGGACACTGAGAAACTGATGTCCCAGGACACTGAGAAACTGATGTCTCAGGACACTGAGAAACTGATGTCCCAGGACATGGAGAAACTGATGTCCCAGGACACTGAGAAACTGTTATCTCAGGACACGAAGAAACCGATGTCCCAGGACACAGCATCTCAAATTATCTACTCCAGTAGCTGCAAGTGTTGCCAGTCCAAATTGAGTAACATCATCTGCAAAAGTGTCATCCTGCTAGTGGGTGTGTCCTTCCTTATTGTGGGTGGAGTTTTGTCAGTGACTATCCGACATCCTGTAGATTGTGATGAGACTATGAGTGCATCAAACTGTTCCATAGTGTGTCAGTCCAGTTTCCAACCAAGCAAAGGGACTCCACTTAGTGCTACACCCAACTCCATATCTGCCACATCCTCTCTTCTAACAGCCACGCCCAGCCCATCTGATCAATATAGAGGTCGATCTGGAGATAATTACCCTAGTCACTCTCTTATGGTCATGCCCACACCTACTTCCACGTACAGTTTACCTGAAAGAGGTGTTGCACTCACCCCTGTCGTGTCCATCATGCCAAGCTATAGTTTTGATGAACTGGGAAGTGGTGACATGGGATTATGTTGGTGTGAAGTCACACCAACTCCACTTGTTGCTCTGTGACAGTGTTCAGTAGTTAAGTAGGAGCTGATTTATCATATAATTCCTGATATTTATTATTCTAATTAATTACATATAATTATAGTAACATCACTATTCAATAAATTATCAGACACTATCAGATTATCAGACATTTTTAAGCACAACTGGAATGGAAAGTAAAAACTATAATGAAAGCTGAATGCCTCACTTGAATTTTATCCTGTACACAGCATCATTAGTCACAGGCAGTCATGATTCTGTTGTCATGATGGAAGTTTCCATCAATAATAGGTGAAATGTCACATAATGACGCAGGTAGGACACATTCCTAAAGTGTTTCCATGGTAATGATAATTAACAGCCTACCTCTATAAGAGACTATATACATAAAACTGGTCCCTGTGCTCTGTGCAACCTTGTTACACCTCGTTCTCTAGCCTCTAGCTCATTCCCTTAGCCACCCTGTCATTTTCTAATTTAAAAGCCAATTAAATTCTTAATTAGAAATGTACTAATTAATTAAACATAGACATTAGAGAACTGTCTATACTAAAATAGAGTCATTCCAGTTCTGCTGACTCAGCGTAGTGTGACGAGCTCTTCAGAGGAGGTAGGATGTATAGCCACACAGCTGTCAAAGTCGGCTTTGGTGGCACCCATCTTTATTGCCACACCAAACCCTTGCAGCATTTCATCTGAACCTTGACCTATGATGTGTAGCCCTACCACCTAAAAAAAAAAAAGGATGGTCTGATTAGACAGGTTTCACTGTAGTGGTCTATATAGAGAGGTGGTCTGATTAGACAGGTTTCCCTGTAGTGGTCTATATAGAGAGGTGGTCTGATTAGTCAGGTTTCACTGTAGTGGTCTATATAGAGAGGTGGTCTTATTAGACAGGTTTCACTGTAGTGGTCTATATAGAGAGGTGGTCTTATTAAGGGGTGGTCTGATTAGACAGGTTTCACTGTAGTGGTCTATATAGAGAGGTGGTCTTATTAAGGGTTGATTGAAGTTGGCTGTGGTTGTATTAAGGGGTGGTCTACATACCACTGACAGAGAACTTACTTTTTCCTCTGGTAGAAGACAGATGAGTTTGAAGTGAGCTTTGACCTTTCGGTCAGTGATGGCGTGATACATAGGTGTGAAATTGGATTGGTAGATCTTCAGTCTCTCCCTGCCGAACTCTGCCTCTGCCTCCGCTATAGTCAGACAACAAACAAATAAACAATAGCAACAACAACAACAAAGAGGGGGTGGGAAGAGGAGGAGAGGGGAAAGGAGGAGAAGGGAGAGGAGGAGAAGGGGTGGGGAGGGGAGGAGAGGAGAGGAGAGAGGAGAAGAGAGAGGGAGAAGGAGCTCTTACCTTCAGTGAGGCCCACTGTACCAATGGTAGGGTGAGAGAACACCACTGTAGGAATGTTATTGTAATCCAACTTGGAATCTTTCTGCCCGTCAAACAGACGGTGAGCCAGTTTCCTCCCAGCAGCAATGGCCACTGCAAGCATGAGGCAGAACAATCACATAACCAGAACCTGAGTTAGGACTATGGTTAAGTGTTAAGGGCTAGAGTTCTTCACACATGCTGACATCATATCTCTGAGGGTTAGTCAATGAATCCCCACCAATATCTAGTACCTGGGGTGAGGAGCTTCTTCCCTGCCACATCTCCTAGAGCATACAACCCAGTCACATTTGTATTCTGAAACTCGTCCACTTTTATAAACCCCTTGCTGTCAAGCTGCACTCCCGTGGTGTTTACTCCCAGATCCACCATGTTAGCATCCCGTCCAACTGCCCAGAGAAGGCAGGAAACATCAGAGATTTCCTGGGGGTGCCCCTCTGAAGTGTGGGGGACCAGATTCACATTCAAACTGGCTCCATTCTTGTTGACTTCAGACACCTAGTGGGATCCAGAATATAATGCTCCCCAAAATAGGGATACCCCTGTGTAATCAGATTCATTATCCTTTAGCTACAAGGTGAATTTTCAGAGCACATTGAGGGGAGACAGAGGTGGAGTTTCCGATCTTGAGTTAGAGAGTCAGGATCACATTGAGGTGTAATTTAAAACCAGATGAAGTAAAGATGAAGTAAACTCATGCCCCACCCACAGCTAATTAACCCATTACACACCCTAACCATCTAGAAAATCAGGTAAGGTGTGGTAACAGTGAGTTTCTTATCACTCATACAGGCTCAGTTACCCCTTACACCCACTAACCTTAGAGAACCTGACGATCTTTACACCAGCTTTGAGCATTTCCTCCATGAGAGAGTCAGAGAGCATACTATCAAAAGACCTCAGAATCTTGCCATACCGAACTACCAGAGTTACATCGGATCCCAGAGCATTTAGGATGCCAGCAAGTTCCACTGCTATATATCCACTACCCACTACTACCGTCTTTCTACAGGGAAAAAATTATAAATATATGATCTTCTATAAGTACAGTGGAACTTCTCCTTCTCGGCACCCTGGGATAAATTAAAGTGTCCTGATTAGAGGGGTAGCCTCATTTCAGGGAGTGAATTTCTTTAATATTTACGTGAGTTGTTATTTTATACCTCAGTAGACAGTACAGTCAGTGAAGTACAACAAAATAGCTTATTTTTAATTCTCAGAGGTGACCATAATACAATCATACAGAATAAAGTCCTCATTTCAGGAGGTTGAGTTCCACTGTATGCAGAGGTGTCCTCATTTCAGGGGGTTGGATATAGAGATTAAAGGTAGCTTACTTTGGGAGATCTTCCAGATCAAAGAATCCATCACTGGTGATGCCATATTCAGATCCTACAAACCACAGTAATTTAATACATTACACAACACAGACAACATATCATCTAATTATCCACCAGCACAAGTAACCTCAAGTCTCCCTGAAACACTACATTTACACTACATTGGGAGGTAATTCTGCTGACAGATTGTAAATAACATGGCCCATAGCCATAATCACCTGTGCAGCTTCATTACACTCAGCAATGTCTTCATTTCACCTGGTAAAGAAAGCTAACAGTTGGACTAGTTAATGAAGGATTGAGACTCTCTGTACTGTCTTGATCTAACAGCCCCGGGGAGAGAAAATACAGAAATGCCCGTTTTTGTGTGAAAACTAATGAGACTAAGTACACACCCACTGAGACTAAGTACACATCCACTGTACACCAAACTATACTGTATTCACATACATTAAACTTATTAAACCTAGTCAGGGCCAGGACTAGGACTAAGGGCCAGGGCCAGGACCAGGACTAGGACTAAGGGCCAGGGCCAGGGCCAGGACTAGGGCCAGGACCAGGACTAGGACTAAGGGCCAGGGCCAGGACTAGGACTAAGGGCCAGGGCCAGGGCCAGGGCTAGGGCCAGGGCTAGGGCCAGGGCCAGGGCTATGTGATGTACTAGGAGTTATGTGCTATTTGATCTAAAAGGAATTAGACCAAGATGTAGTTACCAGGTGTCCCTGATGGAATTATAGGTTTGGTCCCAGAGGCAATGAGGATGTGTTTAGCAGTTATCTTCTCTCCTTTGACAACAACCTCCTTGGGACCAGTAAATGTGGCATGACCGGCAATAAACTCCACTTTATCTTTGTTCAGGTTATTGAGGTAAATGCCATTCAGTCTCTTCACGTACTCATCTCTACTTTTCTTCACAGTACTAGAAGGTTAAATATTAGACACTTAAATTCTGAGAATTAGAATAAAATTTTTGTGCAGTCTCTAGAACTATGAAAAAATATTCACAAGAATATAAATTATTTGACATGGGTTCCTCCTACATTCTCTCAAGGGATTCTGCATTCTCTTATGGGGTTCCTGCATTCTCTCAAGGGGTTCTGCATTCTCCTACATTCTCCTGCATTCTCACAGGGGTTCCAACATTCTCTCAAGGGGTTCCTGCATTCTCTTACGGGGTTCCTGCATTCTCACAGGAGTTTCTTATATTTTCCAATCGCATTATAATAATAGTGACTTACGCCCAGTTGAAGTTAACACCAGAAACGTTGAAACCGTAATCTGCATGATCATGGATCATCTCAGCATGCATAGCCGTGTTGAACATCACCTAATAGCAATGTATATATCACAGTACGTACTTAGGTACTAACTATTATAGAAAATATAACAGCAGTTCTAACCTTTTTGGGTACACAGCCAACATTGACCTGGGTAAATAATAATAATAATAATAATAATAATAATAATAATAATAATAATAATAATAATAATACATATCTAGTATACATGCAATACAAATGGCCTATAGAAGCTCGTACATATCTGTTATTTTGTATAGATCTGGTTATTTTCAAGACACTTTATTTTAACTAATCTCATAAAATCTCGTATTATTAATTAAGCAATTCATGTTTTTTATTTTCACTGGGGGGGGGGGGGGGGGGAGGAAGAGGGGAGGAGTTTCAATAGGTCATTAAAAAAATAACCTTTATAAAAAATGCCATGTGATTTTAACTATGCTGTCATAATCATTAATTTTTATTTTGTTTCCCTTTAAATAGCAAAATTAAAGTGACAGTGAAGTTAACTGGATCTATGGTAGTAGTACTGACCAATTACCAAATTTACCTTGAACTTGCCTGTTAATAATAATCTGATTGGTCAATCAATGCCACCGAAAACAAGCTGCTGAGCTTATATTTATATGGTAGTGTGGTTTCAGTACGGTGGGAGAGGCTCTGTTGGGATTATTAAGCCAGAATTTATACTCAGAGTGAAGCGCTGTAAACTTCAAGGATGTTTAGTTATGTAGCTAACTCATATCTACAGCTACCTATGTCTCATAAATTATTTTTGTTTGGAAATAGCGGGATACTAGGTAATAGGATGTCTGGCTTATGGTATTTGGGATTAATAGCCCTAGCTGTGCAGGTAGGAAGTGAAATAGCACTTGGCTTTGACTTATGCTATTATACTTCTTTACATCCTGCACAGCTCGGGCTATTAATAAATACCACAGCCAGCCATCCTATTACATATAACAACAACAACAACATTACTAAAGGGAGCAAAAACAAAAATACAGGAAAATATAGAGTGAAGCAAACAGGGAATTCTGGAAATCTATAAAGATTGCAAGAACTACAGAAACAGAATTTGGCATGCATTTCTCTCAAAAAATAACTTAAGAAATCTCACAGCAGGAATTTCGAAGATAAGTTGCTGCACCATCATGTAACTAACTATTCAGGGGTATGGATGATCCAAGGATCACCAAAAACCACACCCATATTGTTATAATTTTAATGAGGTGTGTAATCATACACAGTCAGGGGGCTTCAATGAGCCATCTAGATCTACACCTACTATTGCAATTCACTACTATTATAGTTAGCTACTTAGCAAAGTTTCTGACTCACACAAGTCCCTCCAAGTCTCCCGTGCTCGATGACAGCCACCTTTGCACCTAGCTGACTTGCTCTTCGGGCACAGCCAAGGCCTCCAGAACCACCACCTATCACCAGCAGGTCGAGAGCAGCACGAGATGCCATTTGCATAGAGTAGCTCCTGGAATTGAATTAAGCTACACCAAGGGTCCCCAGGCTCACTGCAACATCCGCAGGTAGGTGTGCGTCATGTCGTGCTGTGCAGTTTCTGAATGCCCCACCCACCTACTCCGCCCCTCAGGAAAAAAAGCTATTTTTTTCAGAATACTGGTGTGTTACCTATCGTTTCATCGTATTTAGTGTGGTGATGGGGCTACTCCACAAAGCAGTATTATGTATAGGAACTCTCCTGTTTGTCCACGCAGCGTATTCTGCGGGGCAGTGTAAGTTGCGAGCGTGGTTGCTTTCTATTTAGTGCACACCATACTTGATATCTTCACAGATAGATCATTCTTAAAGTTAGCTGAAGAAGAGTATAGCAGTCTCCCAAGTGATGTGAGTTGCCACAGTATGCCAGTTGTAAGCAAATTGTGTTTGGGCAAGGTGCAGATATGTTACATATGTACAGATAATGTGAAGATAGTTGCATGAAGATCAAATCTCATGTTTGATGAACAGACTTTTTGTCCTACATTTGCTTAACTGCATCCATATTCATGTTCTTACCAAATAGTGATCTAACATGAAGGAAGAAAAAAAAAACCATTTTAGTGAGATCTGTAGATTATGACAAGCTATAACACTTGCATGAATCAAATTATTTTTATTGAGTTTTGCATTATATTGTGGTTTGGGTGACATTATTTTTTTAGTGAAATTCACTACTCTATATAAAGGGGACCTTAGAGGTTGTCCTTAATTCAGAGGTGATATTATATAAAACACTAAAGTATTCGTTGAGGACAGGACAAGTGTCGTTTGTATGGAAGTTGACTTTATTTCAATGTGTCTTTCATCAGGTGTTCCACTGTATTTTATCACTCCTCAGCAAGTGCCAATACCTAGATTAGTGTCTTGACCAAATAATTTATAACCATGAGACTCCTTCCTGTAATCATAGGAGAAGCTGGTCTAATTCACAGGGGGACACATTCCATTCATAGTTGTTATCCCTCTTGAGGTCACCCCTCTAATCAGGACACTTTAATTTATTTCTAGTTTATCTCAAGGTATCGGGAGAGATATTCTTTACACTGTATTACCGTTTTCATTCCACAGATTTTCTTGGAGTGCATCGCTGCCAGTATATTCTGTATGGGGGGTGTGATCTTGCTGACGGGTAATTTTGAGGACATTAATCAAACCACAGAACTCAATCTCCAGTCTTACGACAGCCTAAGCAACAGAACTAACTTCATGATCTTCAACCACAGAGGGAAAATGGTACATGGTTTCCTTAAAGGGGCCAAACCACCTCACTGAACAGTAGTTTCTTGTTATTGTGACGTGTCTGTCATTTCATGTTATAAGTTGTCCTAATGTACAGTGGCTTTACACAGTCAAGAGGTTGAGACGAGGCCACTTTTCACCAAGAAAATGTTTTGGTGTGCAACTAATATATGGATTTGCTATAACCTATCAATGTTAGATCAAAATAACTACCATGAAGATGGACACTTATACATGGGACCAGTACTATTATACATGGAACCTCAGTTATACAGACCTCATGGGACTGGCACTAGTCTGTATAATATACAGTGGAACCTCACCCTATCGGACTGGCACTAGTCTGTATAATATACAGTGGAACCTCACCCTATCGGACTGGCACTAGTCTGTATAATATACAGTAGAACCTCACCCTATGGGACCAGTATAATATACAGTGGAACCTCAGTTATACAGACCCTATGGGACTAGCACTAGTCTGTATAATATACAGTGGAACTTAGACCCTATGGGACCAGCACTAGTCTGTATAATATACAGTGGAACCTCAGTTATACAGATTATGGGACTGACACTAGTCTGTAAGTAAAACATCTTTTAGGAATGAAGCCAAGTTGACAATGTAATTTTCATCAACTGTATATGTATAATAAAAATAAAGTTTTAATTGGTCAACACATACAATATGTCTTGTACTTATAAAAAGAATTTCTCCCTCTCCTCATGCAGCACTATCAAAACTTAATTATCATTATATTACATCCTTAACAATGCTATCAAATTCTCCTTCACTGCTGCTACTGCTAGCAGACAATCCCAATGTCTTAGATGTACCTTGACCTTCGTTTCTTCTTTTCTGGCTCTGATGAGTTCCAGTCTTCTGTCTTTTAGTAGGCTTTCTGTTTGGCCTTTGTCTCTTCTTCCTTCCTCTGGAGATGGAAGGTTTGTTGGTATTCCCATCAACACAAGTGTGATCTATCACATAATATTATGTATAATATACATTTCTCAATCTCTTAGTGTTAGCCCCACCCACAACAAAGCATCAAAACTCCACCCACACATACATCAAGCTGTGTCCATGTAACCTCTCCATTCTGGACACCATGAGCAAATTAAAAGTGTCCTGATTAGAGAGATGGCCTCATTTCAGGGGGTTGGAATAGAGGGGTTATATTCTAGGGGGTGGGGTTCCACTGTATATCTGTTGTACCTTTGATTCTAGTGACAGCATTTCTTATTCTCCGGCTTTTGATATTTTTCCCCCGTTGAGATGATTCGGTTACGAAAAAGTGAGTCAACTTCGTTTGAGGGGTGGTTTTAGTGGAGTTCATTCTCTTCAACACAGGAAGAAGAATCTCATTCACCTTCTCTTCCTCCCACCCAATCTTTTTCCCGGCAAAACTGCACAGTAATTATATCTCAAGGTCACTCTGAGGTGTATCCTTATTCCATTAACTTAATTACAGACAATCAGAGACCTCAATACAAAGTACTTGTCCTTGTAACCTCTCTATTATAGGACGTCGCAATGTGTCATATATAGAGAGGTTCCACTACAGATAACCTCTATATAAAGGACAGTTTCTCAAGATCTTTATAAAGAGGTTCCACTATGGATAACCTCTCTATAAAGGACAGTTTCTCAAGATCCCAATGTTTTATAGAGAGGTTCCAACTGTATATAGATAATAGCAATCACACAGTATATCTTATGTATTTGCTATATATTACCTTCTGATTAAATCCAAGTCTGGCTTTCCCCATTCAAAAGTCTCCTTTGAACTATCAACCTCGGGATGATGGTAGGCTTCCCAAACCAGTGTGTCAGGAAAGTTCGAGGAAAAGTGGGCTAGTCGCTGTGATACATTCAAAGCCAAAACAAGAAGGATGAAATGTGGAAATGTCAGAGAAATCCACATAAGGATAGTAAACATTACGTCCATTAGTATATGAAAGATATAGTGGTGAAATGGAGTTTTGGCTTATATAAATCTTTTTTTCACGGCCACATCAAAAGGAAACGTCTATTGATAGGTATATGTGTGTGCATGTATTTATGTACTAGCAAAGAGAATACATACTAGTTTTTTCTGTAAACTGCTTTCATTCTTGGGTAATGGAGGCTTCATGTTAACTTCATCATGCCATTTCCTAAGAGAGAAGAAGCAATGGCTGATATATAATGTCACTTATTGCACACACATTACTATATCTGGTAAGGATCTCCCACTCAAGTAAGCCGAGTGAAGTTTACATTTGTACAGCTTCATGTAAACTACACAACAATACTGTATTTGGTAAAGGGTATACCAATCAACAAATGATAGAGGATAGGGCATGCAACTCTTATTAAGTGAAACATTGAAAATATCAAGTGGGAAGATCAGTAAAATGATTTTTGAGGTCTATTTTCAATAATAGTCAGCATTTTGCCATCTGTAATAAGTTATATGCTCTCTCTCTCAACCTCCAATGGCTTGACAAACTCACAAACCCGATGTGACTAGACAGCTCATTATACCAGTACTCATCATTACCTGAGGTTGATGAGTGGCTGCAAGCCCATCCCCGGGAAGTCTCTCAATATTTCCATAGCTGACACTATCCCCACACCATCAATGCCCTCCGTGTAGTCACTCCCCAGCAGATAGGCCAATACTGTTAGCTTCTCCCGAGAAAGACCTGCAATATGTTCACTCAATAACAATTTTATATGTACAGTGGAACCTTCTCTATTCCAGAAACCTTGAGACAGATCAAAGTGTTCTGATTAGAGGGGTGACCTTATTTCAGGGTAATACACAAACAGTGTCTTTAATACAGAGATGTCCTCATTTCAGAATAGAGGTATACAGGGGTGTCCTCATTTGAGAGAGTTAGAATAGAGGGACTCCACTGTATACAGGTGTCCTCATTTCAGGGAGTTGAAATAGAGGGATTCCACTGTAATCTTATTACATACAGCGTTATACATAGATAGTTCTATTCTATCTAGAATCAGTCAGAGCAGCCAGCATAACTGGAGTTTGTATAAGTGAGGTTTTGCAGCACATGCAAATCAGCAGAAAAAGCAGATAGAGTTGTACACACAGTGAAAATAGCCGGGGGTGGAGTTTCACACCAATCAAGCTCTACCTACCTCTACATCAAACTTTTATTGAAGGTTGGCTATAACCTAAGCTGTTATAAATATATAACCTAATCTCTTCTCTATCTCTGTGTTATGGTAGACCTCCAGATCTTTGTCATGTGAGAAGAATTTCCTATACACTGTTTCCCCACCAAACAGGAAGATATCATTATCATCGGTGATGGATCCTTGTGTCAGCATATTCTCCTCTAGAGCTGCACATTGAGCCTCTGCTTCAGCAGGTGCTATGATGTAAGGAAGACCAAACAGAGAAAGAAGTTCCTATACATATCATTGAGATAACACTTGATAAAGACAGTGGAACCTACTTCCCTGAAATGAGGACACCTCTGTATACAGTGGAACTCCTCTATTCCAACACCCTGAAATGAGGACACCTCTGTATACAGTGGAACTCCTCTATTCCAACAGGACACCTCTGTATAGAGTGTAACCCCTCTATTCCAATCCCCTGAAACAAGGACACTTGGATATGTCCCAAATAACAGTTTGAATGCACAAACTTCACCCCTTGAAATGAAGGCCACCCTCCAACCAGGACACTTTGTTCCAAGGTGTCTGAAATATAGAGGTCCTAATGTGAAGGATTAGGATTATTCGCTCCAAAGCTTCATTTTGGTGGAAAAATCCACTGATAATTTTTCCAGTAAATGCATAGGAATCAAGGAGTGGGAATGGGACTTGGGAAGAGGAACTATTGTTCATATTGGGCATTAAGGAATGGGAATGGGACTCAGGAAGGAACCATTCTTATTGGGCATTGAGGAATGGGAATGAGATTTAGGGGGAACAATTGCACTTATTGGACATTGAGGAATGGGAATGTGACTTAGAAAGGAACAATTGCACTCATGGAATGGGAATGGGACTTTTACTGAGGAAGAGGGAGACCACACCCACACATCATCCTTCCTATTACCTGAGCATCCTTGTACATCTGATTGGACACAGAGGCAGCTGCTCTGCTCTGTCTGGTGCTCTCCTTGTTTAATTCTCTAGCCTCTTCTCCCAGGAGATTCTGAGCAGTCTCTGCATCCATCTCAACCAAAGCATCCATCTCCTCACCACCAGACCACTCCCTCTCGACTGAGGAGTTGTTCTCCATCTCAACCACTGACTGGCTAGTGCTCTCAACTGTCACAGCTTTTACTTCACAATCTTCTAAGTTCATTCCTTCGGTTTTCTCTTGGTCTTTGTCTTTCTGTAAATATTCCTGCAAACTTTGCCGGATGAGGTTGTTGATAGTATTATCACTTCCTACACTTGTTGGCAATTCAGGATCAGATGGTGATGAATTTTTGTGAGGGATGAGAGGTTTCATGATAGGGGTGGATGGCGATGAAGGTTTCACAGTAGAGGTGGATGGCAATGTGGGTTTCACAATAGAGGTGGGTGGTGATGAAGGTATCACAGCAGAGGTGGATGGCGATGAGGGTTTCACAGTAGAGGTGGATGGTGACGAGGGTTTCACAGCAGGGGTGGATGGCGACGAGGGTTTCACAGCAGGGATTGATGGCGATGAGGGTTTCATAGCAGGGGTGGATGGCGATGAGGGTTTCACAGCAGGGATGGATGACGATGAAGGCTTCACAGCAGGGGTGGATGGTGATGAGGGTTTCACAGCAGAGGTGGATGGCGACAAGGGTTTCACAGCAGGGATGGATGACAATGAAGGTTTCACAGCAGGGGTGGATGGTGATGAGGGTTTCACAGCAGGGGTGGATAGTGATGAAGACTTAAGAGCAGAGGTGGAGGATTTTACAGCAGGTGAGGGTGATGGTGAAGAAGAAGTGGGTGGTGATGCAGGTTTCACAATAGGGGAGGATAGTGACGAGGGTGTAATACATGGAGCATCCCCAATGGGTCCAAACATTACATCTTCATGCGTTTCTGTTTTCACAACATCTTCAGATATACCACTATGAGATCTCATCACTGATGCTCGAACATCCTCAAATAAACTGAGTTGTCCTTCTAAGCTCTGAAATTCACTATCTAAATCACCAGACTCACTGCTATTGGACATAACCTCAACATATTCATCCCTCACCTTTTCTGTTGTATTAAAGCCAGATGAATTCTCAGCAACACTGCCTTCACCTAATGTATCCTTTGAAGACTCAAGAAGACTTTTAATAGCACTTTCTTTCATTTCACACACAGATTTTTCAGAACGAAATCTAAAACCAGGATGTTCACACTCAGTGTACTGAGTTTCATCGTCGGTTTGACTGGCACTCGACTGGCTTTCAATATCAGTTCCTTTCACCAGAATATAATGAGCTGTATTACTAGATGCAATCCTATTAGTCTCGACTTCATGTACATTTGAGTCGGTATCCAGACCCATGAGAGCCGTGTTGTTGGTTTTGAGCACTTTACGGACATCTTCCAACTTCTTGGAGGTCCTACTGCGAGTAAGCAATCTAGTGAGTTGGTAATTGGAGAAGTCTTCTGCTACCTGCTGACACAATCAAATGAGGAAGATCTCAAACTAAATTATGGATTAATAAAGGGTTAAGGATTAATAAAGGGTTAAGGATTAATAAAGGGTTAAAACTAAATTATGAAAATAAATATGCCTTGAAATTAATAATATGCAGTGGAACCTCTCATTCTGGACACCTTGAGCTAGTACTACAGACCTGAGGAAGATTGGAAGGGTTGTTGTGGCTATATTTCTCATGTTGTTGCCTCTCAAGTAGTAATTCATGCTGTACTTCAGGAGGAAGGCTGCCAAAAGAATCTGAATGGATATCCACGGACATTAATCCACTGTAATAGTCCTCAGTTAACGGAGAACAATCTGAAGGCTCACAGTCATTCCTACATTACATAAATATTGACATTGAGATAGTAAGGATGCCTGGACAAGAGTAATTAAATATAGTGGAATCTCTGAATTAGGATCAGGTCTACTGTCCCTTGTAGTACAGTGGAACCTCTGAATAAAAGGACACATTGGGATCAGGTCTACTGTCCCTTGTAGTACAGTGGAACCTCTGAATAAAGGACACATTGGGATCAGGTCTACTGTCCCTTGTAGTACAGTGGAACCTCTGAATAAAGGACACATTGGGATCAGGTCTACTGTCCCTTGTAGTACAGTGGAACCTCTGAATAAAAGGACACATTGGGATCAGGTCTACTGTCCCTTGTAGTACAGTGGAATCTCTGAATAAAGGACACATTGGGATCAGGTCTACTGTCCCTTGTAGTACAGTGGAATCTCTGAATAAAGGACACATTGGGATCAGGTCTACTGTCCCTTGTAGTGCAGTTGAACCTCTGAATAAAGGACACATTGGGATCAGGTCTACTGTCCCTTGTAGTACAGTGGAATCTCTGAATAAAGGACACATTGGGATCAGGTCTACTGTCCCTTGTAGTACAGTGGAATCTCTGAATAAAGGACACATTGGGATCAGGTCTACTGTCCCTTGTAGTACAGTGGAATCTCTGAATAAAAGGACACATTGGGATCAGGTCTACTGTCCCTTGTAGTACAGTGGAACCTCTGAATAAAGGACACACTAAGATCAGGTCTACTGTCCCTTGTAGTACAGTGGAACCTCTGAATAAAAGGACACATTGGGATCAGGTCTACTGTCCCTTGTAGTACAGTGGAACCTCTGAATAAAGGACACATTGGGATCAGGTCTACTGTCCCTTGTAGTACAGTGGAACCTCTGAATAAAAGGACACATTGGGATCAGGTCTACTGTCCCTTGTAGTACAGTGGAATCTCTGAATAAAGGACACATTGGGATCAGGTCTACTGTCCCTTGTAGTACAGTGGAATCTCTGAATAAAAGGACACATTGGGATCAGGTCTACTGTCCCTTGTAGTACAGTGGAATCTCTGAATAAAGGACACATCGGGATCAGGTCTACTGTCCCTTGTAGTGCAGTTGAACCTCTGAATAAAGGACACACTGGGATCAGGTCTACTGTCCCTTGTAGTGCAGTTGAACCTCTGAATAAAGGACACATTGGGATCAGGTCTACTGTCCCTTGTAGTACAGTGGAACCTCTGTGGGATCAGGTCTACTGTCCTTTGTAGTACAGTGGAACCTCTGAATAAAAGGACACATTGGGATCAGGTCTACTGTCCCTTGCAGTACAGTGGAACCTTTGAATTGAGATCAGGTCTAAGAAAGATCAGCTAATCTTATAAACCAGATGGTATGTTCTTTGTACAGAGATTGTCCTGAGGTTCTAGTACAACATAGGAGTATAAAAGTGGGTGATTTTATGTGTGAATTCCTTACATTACATCATTACTATTACATTTGTAATATTCAATAATAAGATTACTGTAATATACCATAATATACAATAAGATTACTGTAATATACCATAATATACAATAAGAATACTGTAAGGAAATTTACACATAGAAGCAGCAATGCTATAATTAAGGTATAGTGGGCCCCTATAGAAATACTCTGATATCTCTTTGATGTGAAGGAATTGAACATCTGCTTCCCCACTATCCCTTTATAGTCTATACTGATAGGGCCTACTACACATGAACCAGATACAACACAGAGTATCCCTCTGTATGTAGCACTGACTCTTCTTCTTTTTCAGCATTTTCTGGCATTGGAGGCAACTCAAACATATCTGTCTGTCCAAGGTTACCAACATTCACTTCAGAGAAAGAGATTCTACTTTTTTCTCCAGTCATCTGCTCCAGGATCTTAGCCTGGAGAAATTTACTTGTGCGTTTATCAGCTGCTCTCTTGGAGTGTTGGCTGGCAACCTCACGCTTGTGGTGGCGTACACGCTGTGTCAGAAGATATAAAGGACAGATGCTTAAAATTGAAGCAATCACAGTTTAAACTAGATAATGTAATCAACTGGGCAGGTATTATCGCCATAGGCAACAAGGAGAAAAGGCTCTCTTAATAGCACAGGACCACTACCTTGCTAAATTTTTTAAACGGTAAATGAAGAGCTTATCCATGCTGTAATATAATATTCCACTAATACATTAGTAGCTAGCAATATTTCATCATACCAGTGTCTGTCGTTTTATTAGTGGTGTGACTCCATCGAAAACAAAGATGGGCTTGATTCTATGATAAAGCAGCTTACATATCCGATGAAGGAGCACCACCAAGTGAGCATGAGGGACAGGCTCACCTTTTCTATCTCTCATTCCCTTTACTGCCTGGTTTAACCAAATACTGACATCTGAAAATCGAAATAAATTATTTGTAACTTAGCTATAATAGTATACCTATAGCTAGTAGTTACCTATAGCCAAAATCAATCCTTCAAGAGATTCTAACCTTATAGGCCGTCCAGCCGGTTCTAATAACTTCCACAAATCCTTGACTCCCATCACTGTATCACTGTATGCAGATTGGTAAAGGTCGTTTAGCCATGAGACGATAAAATATCCATTGTGTGGTAAAGGTCGTTTGGCCACCAGATGAAAATATATTAGATTGGTAAAGGTCGTCTTACCTGCCGGTAACCAGGTGTGCATTAAATAGGTAGATAATAATAGAGAGTTCGGCTGGTTTTGATTATGTCGCGTCAGTGCCAACTAAGCATCCAGAGAGCTAGCTAGCTATGTTTGTGACATTCAGAGATTTAAACTACTAAACAGAGGTAAAGAATTTTAGCAAGATTTTAACTAGATTCTAGTGGAGTGTCCAAGCCACATGTGGAGAGCTGTATTTCGTAGGTGTGGTTTATAGCTAGCTGGATAGTTTGCATAGTCTCAAGCCTGCTAGTATGTGTGATTTCTATCCTTGTACGTGTTTTGGGACTGCTTTGTATTTTAATAATGTATTGATTATTGATTTAGCTGTCTCTGTTAGCAGATAACTGGTGAGATAACTTCATCTTTCTTATTGTAATTTTTATAGATCTCAAATCACTCATTATTGATGTTTGTAATGGCATTTCCTCTTGCATGGAAAATTATATCTATAGCATTGGTGAAAAAGACAACAGTTTACATTTTAGGAAGAGTAAGTATTCTAATTTATTAGTCTTCTTCTAATTATTAGTATTCTTCTAATTAATGTTTTTGTAGCTAGACTAGTTACTATTTGTCTAGCTTATTACCTATTGACTGTTTCTGAACCAGTTCCTGTCATGGGAACATTCAGTAGCTTCCTCACAATCAGTATGATACATGCCATGCTCAGTCTTCAAACATTAAGTAGTTTGTATTTAAAGTCTTACGATAAGAAGTTGTACTGATACATAAACATGACTGACATAAACTGAACATTTAAACAGACTGAAATGCCGTCAGAAAGAGACTTGTTTATAAAAATAAATAAGGACAATGGCTAATGCTATAGACTATAATGCAATACATTAATAAATAAATGTAATAATGGTTTTTACTGATGTCTTATTAGTGGTATGGATATCCTCGTGTTTATCGGAGATTCATGGAGTTTAACAGGTGGATGAAAGTTGACTGGTCAAAGAGAAAAGCCATGCAAGAGAAAGTCAAGTACTTTTTTAGAGCCCCCAACCAACTGGTGGGATGGCTGTGGTGAGTCATGCAAAGGGCTTACCCTTATAATTCCTGGTCAACTGTCTGTGTGATCGGAAGTTCAATTAACTCAACTTAAAACTTTAAATAGAAGACAAATTATGACATTGTGTGGTCCATGTGATTACTGATGTGTTCATTATTAGTATGTCAAAGCAATGTACAGAGTCCTTCAGTGGAAATTGAAGAGGGGTTCCTGTAGTTCCACTGTAGTTCCACTGTATTGTAAAGCCTGTAGGCTCTGAATAGCAGCACAGTGACATTACTGTAGGATGAATAGATTGTTGGTAAAGAACAATTGCATTCAGCAATTCCTGGATTCATAGAATAGGTTTGAGCATTGATACTCGCACAATGTGTGTAGTGGAACCCTCCACCTGAAAGAAAGACACCTCTGTATTAAGGACACTTCCAAACAACAGCTTGTATTTATTATAATACTTCACCTCCTTAAAATGAGGCCATCCCTCTAATCAGGACACTTTAATTTGCCCTAAGAGAGGACATTCATTTGCATGTGAGGGTGTTATCTATTTTTATTTTTGTTTATTTTTTTGTTTTGTTTTGTTTTTGTTTGTTGTTGTTGTTTTTTCCTTCTGTAGGGGCAAGAAGCACTAAATTCTGATCACAAAAATGACATTTCATTATGTATACTTTTACTGTATCAATTTTTTTTCACCTTCTCTCTTTTGTGGCAAAGAATTGTTAATATTTTTTTTTACAGTATCTTTTTCCCTCCACCAAACTCATAGCATGGCATGTAACAATGACTTGTTTACCACTGACATTTTGTTTACTGCTGATGTTTGTTTATCACATTGTCAGCATCTACATATTCATTGGAGTTAAATTAAATTCTGCTCATGTTATGAATCCCAATAGTAAAGGAATGTTGCATGAATGCATTAGGCCACGCCTATAGTATCAAATTGTAGAAGATGATTCCATTGAAGAAAAAGAAGTTAAGCATCTGTTCAGACTGTAAAAACTCTTCTAAACCAGCCATCAATGCAGCCAAGCTTGGACACACCAACTGTCTGGTTATTGCATACAGAGAGCTTGGAGTCTTCAACGAAAGAGACGACTTCGGTGCCACGCCCATCCACTTTGCTGCAAGAAACGGAAAGTTGGAGTGCTTAGAATGGCTGGTGACTAGAAGTGGAATCTCGCCGAATGCAGTTACCATCAATAGTAATACAGCTGCACACGACGCTGCAGCGACGGGACACCTTGGCTGCCTGAAGTATCTCTTGGAAAACACAAAATGCTCTGTTGCTGATACCACCTCGGAAGGGGCTAACGTTCTGCATGTGGCTAGCAGATTTGGACAAACAGAAGTGGTGAAATGGCTTATGAAGAATGCAGGCTGCCTGTCCAGTGATAAAGGTGTCAATGATGTGACTCCAGTCCACTTATGTGCTGCTAAAAGTGAGAGGGGGTGGGGCTGATTGCTATTAATTATGTTATCATCCAGCCAATAAGAGTAATAGCCAAACTCTATAATTATTATTTCAGTGCTTTTAATGCTCTGTTTATGATAACTTATTGATGGGCTAGATCCAGATTGAGGAGAGAAGGCTCTGAGATTATTCAGAATTATGAAAGTACCACCCTATATTTATGAGCCACTCTAATTTATGAGCCACCCTAATTTATAAACCACCCTAATTTATAAGCCACTTTAATTTATGAACCACCCTAATTTATGAACCATCCTAATTTATGAGCCACTCTAATCTACGCTAATTTATGGGTCATCCTGTCATGAGCACTCTAATTCATGAGCACTCTAATTCATAACCACATGAATAAGTATTTTTATTAGAAGAACCAAAAGCTCACCACACTCTATTATTTCTATTGAATGATAGATCATATAAACTGTTTGAAGTGGCTTACTAGACACCCATCCTATGTTCCTAATGAGAAGACTAGCCATGGTGCCACAGCTGTGTATTTTGCAGCCCAAGAAGGAAGGTGAGTACTAGCCATGATAAACCAGTAAGATGCTGATGATAATAAATGGCAGAGAACAAAGTAGCAAAATAAGCATTAACACTTATTGTAGCTAGTAATGATTAATCACTTATCCTGATACTGAACGCTGGAGCTGCCAATGACCCTCTTCTGAACCAAAATGACTGAAGAACAAAAGTTGTTGACCATTAGATGCTACAGATTTAATGAGTTAAGACCAGAGTCCAAGTTATCTATTGCTTAGCTGGAAGAGCAATTAAATACCTGAACTAATTTGATAAGCAAGAATCAGGTCCATTTTCCTGGTAATCTGTACTTGTATTTCCTGGTAATGATACTTCCTGGAAGTATACTATAATACCAAAACAAACAAGTGCACAAAATGTTGCCACAGTCATGCCCACAGTCATGCCCACATAGTTGGCTTATCAAGGCAGGAAGTAAAATCTGTTCTCATTAAAATAGCTATCTACATAAACAACTGGCATTTAGTTCTAGCTGCATAGTAGCCAGTCAAGCTGAAGTTTTATATATGTAGCATAGCTAGTGAGTTTCTAGTACCTTTCTTTTACCAAGACTGCTTCTCTAACTAGTTAGCAAGTTGTAGAGATACAGATTTTCCCCCCTTTTTTTCAAGATGGACTCCCCTCATTTTAACAGCAAGCACTACAGTCTACAAGAAGTGGAGATGACTGGAAGAAAGCTGGGAGCTGGTTTTCATGCAGATGTGTTTGAAGTCCGTTACAAGGGCCTGACATGTGCAGCTAAGAAGTTTAAATTCCTGAGAGAGTGTACAAGCAAGACTCTGCTGGAAGAATATTACAGTCGCACTCATGAACATTGTGAGCTTCTGGGCAGACTAAGGCACCCCAACATTGTCCAATTTATCGGATTTTATTGTGAACTTGGAAGCAGAATGCCTATTATACTCTATGAATGCCTTCATATTACTTTAGAAAAATGTATCGAGAAGTATGATCTGTTACCTGAGAATATCGGTTATTCAATTCTCAACGACACTGCCATTGCACTCAGATATTTGCACGAATATTGTACTCCAATACCCCACCAAAATCTATCGGCAACGAAGGTTCTTTTAACACGTGATATGACTGCAAAACTAGCAGATGCTGGAGTTACCAACATCACTGGACTTCAGCAATTAAATGTCGAAAGAAGAAGCATAGGCAAGCCAGGTTCTATCACAAACATTGCAATTCAAAATGATATCTATGCTTTCGGTCTGCTCGTGATATATGTGGTCACTGGAAGGAATCCATTGGTTGAAATTCAATCATCTTCTGACTTCCATTGTGATAGTTCCATGTCCATTAATGAAGACGATATAGTTTCTAGCTATCTTAGCGAGTTTCAAGATGACCATCCACTTCTAAAAATCGTGGAACAATGCCTAAATACTAATCCAATGTCACGGCCAAGTGCACTTACAGTTTCATGTAAGTTAGGCCAAGTATCTGTCAAACACCCCCCTCTCTATGCCAATTTTCTAGAAATGTTGCACAAAATAGAGCATGCTGCTGAGGATAAGTTGACGCCACAGAATACGATTGAGATAACGCAGAACCAAGAAATGAGTCAACTTCAAGACATGGTGACGAAGATGTCTGCACAGAATATTGCATTACAGGCCAGTCTACTCCAAAATAGTGAGTCTATTGAGAATGGGAATCATGTGATGGTCAAGAAACAGCTGAGGAGACAAAGTAATCTGTGCATATCATCTCCAGTGGATGTAAGTACTATTAATAATACAATGGAACTCCTCTATTCCAACCCCCTGAAGTGAGGACACCTCTGTTTTGAGCACACTTAGATATGTACCTTTGTATATATATTAACATTAATAGAACCTCATTGACCATCCCTCTGATTAGTGTGTTAGGAATGGAGAGGTTACACTGTAATAATACTTAGAGGAGTGGTATATATAAAGAGAGAGAATAATAATGACATTATTGCTACAGCTGTTACTTTTATTACCAGTATATGTCAAAGATTGCTTAATTGGCACTTTTGTTGTGCTCAGATGTTTCTAAGAACACAATTTTTAACAACTTCAGCATCTGCAACATAATTATTACCGATCCACAAAAAATGTCATGTTGCAGATGGAATGTGTAAGCATGACCAGTGTAGATGTTTCAAACACATAATTCAAGATTACTTGATACCACTGACTCTAGAATCTCGGGTTTCATGTCCTCACCCTTAGACCCTACCCATGCCTTAACAAAATCTACCCAGTATCTGTTAGCTGTTGTTGGCTACCTTTCAATGTTCTATATCTCCCTGTGATGTGATGTTTATATACTCTGATGTAACAAGACATAGACATGTTATTATGATGGATGTTTTTTTACTATGAGTGATATTTTATGCTTAATGAGTTTGAGCAATTAAATTCTTCCTTTTGAAAATTTATTACGTAGCCCAGTACATCAGTTATAGTATGCCAAGTATGAAGTATGTTTGACAGATAACATGTTCAGGAACATGCTAATAGTCATTGACAAAAAAGTAATGCTTTTATGATGATCTTACTGGATTCTGGTTCAATGGGTAGCCTAGTACATCAGCTAACCTGCCAAGTATGTTGGCAGATTACATGTTCAAATAAATGCTGAGGCTTATTGATTAAAGGTTAGATTTTTATGATGTTCTAATCTTACTGCGAGTGAGATTTTGTTTAGTGAGTTGCAGCCAGTTACTTATTCCTATTTCGTAGGCTAGTACATCAACCATAGCAAAACAAGTATGTTGACAGATTACATGTTTGGAAGGTTCATACACTAAAAATGGTATTGAGGAAAGAAATAATAATCAGTTGAATTTACTAGCTATAGACACATATCACTCAAAGTGAGAACATATTAGCCAGAACCTACAAAAATTTGCTACTTGCTTATCAATATTACATGTGTGCATATCCTGTTTTAATAAATACTGTACACTTTTAGCACTAGCATGAAACATTCAGTCAACATTGATAAGATAAAAATGTCTTGTTCTACATGATTAAGGATAAAGATATCTTTATATAGCATTATATGAAGTTACACACATCTTGTTTGTTCCAACCTGAGTGACATTTCAGTAGTCAACTCTCACTGAGGTGTTCTGCTTTGTGTTGTGTTATGTGAACAGTTACACCTCCACATCTTGTTTGTTCCAATTAGAGTGGCCATTTTATTCCTCAACCAGCGTCTTGTTTAAGTATTCTGTTTTATGTAGCATTTTTTGAGTTATACCTCCACATCTTGCTTGTCCCAATTTGAGTGACCATTTCAGTATAACAATTCCTCAGCATCTCACTGAGGTGTTCTGCTTTATCTAGCATTTTATGAGTTATACCTCCACATCTTGTTTGTCCCAATCTGAGTGACTATTAGTATAACACTTCCTCAGCATCTCTTAGAGATGTTCTGCTTTATCTAGCATTTTATGAGTTATACCTCCACACCTTGTTTGTCCCAATCTGAGTGACTATTAGTATAACACTTCATCAGCATCTCTTAGAGATGTTCTACTTTATCTAGCATTTTATGAGTTATACCTCCACATCTTGTTTTGAGTTTATCATTCCACTTCCCATACTACCCCACACCCTCTTCCTATACTCACATCACTCTCCTTTGACCCCCTCCCCTGCCTCAACCCAGTCACTCGTGGTTCCAGTCCCTTGTAGAAGTGCTGTGGCATTTAGCTAGTATTCATCTGTATGATTTAGTGATCTGTTAATTCATTTTTCAAGGGTTGGAGTAGAGAGATTCACTTGGAATAGAAATATTTCATTTTGATCAGTGCTATCTGCTTATGTGTAGCTAATCATGAGAAAACTTCCTCTCTGCACACTGGTATCTATTAGCATTAATGTAAATGTGCTCATCTGTGCCAAAATATTAATGCGTAATGGTAGCTAATGGAATTTTACATAACATGTAATCTACTATTCTGTAGATACGTCGTGGGCGAATAAAATGGACCAAGTGTCGTGACATGCCAATGGGTATGTTCCAAGCTCAAGCAGTCTACATCAACAACAGGGTGTACGTTGGAGGTGGAAGCACAGGAGATTCCCTGACAGATTCATTGGTTATGGAGTATGACACACTTAAAGATTCATGGAAGCCACTTCCTCCCACTTATTGCACTAACTTTGGTTTGTGTAAGATGCTGGGGGAAGTGGTCATCATAGGAGGGATAGCAGGAACCAAGACTATTTCTTTGGTATCTGTCTTCGATACTTTCACAAAACGCTGGAAAGATTCTCTTCCCTCATTGGAAGATGCTCGTTATTCTCCAAGCTGTGCTTCTGTCCCATCGGCAATGATCGTGTGTGGTGGTATATCTCCCAGTGGAGAAGTGCTGAGCAGTATTGAAGTTATAAAGTCTGATACGTTTCAGTGGTATATTGCTGGGTATCTGCCTAGATCTGCCACTCGCTGTTATACAAGTGCTGTAGTTATCCATGACAGAATCTATGTTATGGGAGGATACAACTCATTTACCGCTTCCAGTGCTACAAACACCATTCACTCCACGTCAATCAAAACTCTCCTCTCATATGCCAGTATGACTCCATTTGCTTGGGACCAAATGCCCTCTACTCCTAATCTCCAGAGTACTGCTTGTTCTATAGGTTCCTGTCTACTGTCACTTGGAGGGACATCTAAAGCGTATATGATCCCGGTTCATCAGGGGATGCATGCCTACTCTCCTGGAACAAAATCATGGCTCTATGTCGGAGATCTTCCTTATGCAGTATGCCACAGTACTGCCATATCGTTGCCCAACAATGAACTGTTTGTTATGGGAGGTTGGGTCCAACCTGGAAGACATAAGAGATCGTGTAAGCTATACAAAGGAAGCATCACTACTTAATCATTTTAAAATCACTGATATGAGATCTGTTGTTTTGTTACAGTGCTTGTTTACATTTCAAAACTATTTATTTACTTCGCCATATTGCAGTTAATGATGTACAGGAACAAATTTCATGAATAAATTTTTGGAAAAGATTAGTAGATTCCCCTATAGTTGACAGGATATCACGTAGACATTTCCTAGAATAAAGCAACAAAAGAAATACGGAACTAATATAGTTGACGTACCATCTGTTTTACATAATGATGTATGGCTTTATCATACCATAGAAAAGCAAAGTGATGATGTCATCATCACATAGTTAATTACAATAAATGAGGTATACCTTTGTACTCTTTGTCTGACAGAAGCCATCATGTTACAAAGAGAGTTTGTGCTGCATTTGCACTGCTAAAGATACCATCAAAATAATGTATTTTTTGAATTGCTATAGCTATGACATTGTCATAGCCAGAAATAATTGACCAAAAAATTAATATTCATTGGTTAATTATTTCATCATTCTCTATTATGCAAAATTATTTTTCAATTTAATTTTCATCACATCCAATTAAAGGTAAATTCTAGTAATAAGTTCAAAGTTCATATATTTTCATGGAAAGCAATAGCAATAACAAAACTAACAAAAGTTTCTTCCTGACAAATATTTCTGGCTGTATGGTAGTAGGTATTAACATGTTTGAGTATTCTCAAAAATCAATGTACATAACTTAATTAGTTTATAGTATTTATGTCCAAAAATGTCAAATTCCTTGCCAATCTATTGAGCTGTGCATACTCTGTAGTTATGAGAGTTTAAAGTGGCTTATTGAGGAGGGAAAAGGACATGCATACCAAACAGCATCAGATGGCATGGCTCCCATTCATGCAGCCTCTCAGGCTGGGAACCTTTCATGTCTGGAATACTTGGTCACTGAAGCAAACATTTCCATAAGGAGTAGAGCAGATGATGGTGCAACTCCTGCACATTTTGCAGCTGCAAGTGGACAGGTGTGATACATAATATTATTTGAGGGAATAGATAGATCCATTATAATTATTACATATCACATATCAAGATATAAGGGAGACGTGCCTGATATGTAATTTGACAAGGAGATTCTATTACAGCACTGCCTGTAGGTTATAGTAGGAATTAAAACATATCTTAAATTTGTTTGCAATTTAATACACAACTAAGTATATTCCCACTCATCATTGTTAGAATTAGATATTCTAGATAACAGAGGGCCATAAACTTATTTTCAAAACACTATCTTTGTATGTTGGCACATAATTGTTGTTGTTGTTGTTGTTGTTGTTGTTGTTGTTGTTGTTGTTGTTATACCGAAGGTGGAGTGTTTGGAATGGATCTTGGACAATGGGGGGTCGGTACAGGATCGGGACAACCTTGGAGGTACTCCAGTTCATGATGCTGCAGAACAAGGACAGGTAGCTATAAGATCCTTCAGTAGTTCCCATAAACTCTTAAACCTAACAGTAAACCTAATGGTGTCACCCCTGACAGGGTAGGGGTCGATGGGGGGTGGGGGGGGGGTGGGGGTGAGAATGACTTCTAACAGGTGAGTGGGGGGAATGAGTGAGAATGAGCCCCAATAGGGTGAGACGAGGGAGTGAGAATGAGTACAATTTCATGGTAATTTCTCTAGATAATACAGTAATTACCTCAATTATCTATCAAGCATATTGGAATGTTCCTTCTGTATTAATTTTTGTGATCAGGTTGGTGCATTGTCCTGTATGATGCAAAGAGGAGTTGATATAGGAGTCACTGATAATGATGGGTTAAAACCAGTGGACCTTGCAAAGGAAAACAACCACACTGAAGCTTACCAGCTGCTTTTCAGAGTCACAAAGTCACGTCTTTTGGTAAGAGGGACATAACTAGAATGCCCATTATTAGCTCAAATTTCTTAGACAAGAGTTATTAAAAATAATGGTCAAGAATTTGCAATACATGTAGTTAGCAGGGCTGGATCCAAGAATTTAAAATGATGGGGTTCTTAACCACACCCACAAAAGTAGTTGTACATTTTTGACTTCAGATTATTAAAGAAGTAAAGCCTGGAAAAGTCTTCTTGGATGATCAATAAAGCATGGCAGACATAGACATCATCTATGGATATCCCACTGTCTAATTTAATTGTTATGGGAATGGGTCCTCTCACAATAATGCTGGCAGTATGATATTATAGCTAGTCACTGTAGATGTGAAGCTTAAGAAGATTATTAAATTAAGTAAGAGGAGAAGGGGGGAGGGTTTTTTTTTGAACCCCCTGAACCCTAGTCCTATTAGTGTTATAATATCTAGCTTTGATTCTCTGACAAATGCACATCATTTTCAGACATCCTTGACGCCAGACCATAGTTTGAGCAGAGCAGTAGACCTAACAGAAGAACAAAAGGCTGTACGTTCTTCTCTTTTTGCTAGACATTATTAATTAACTTCTTGTGATTAATGGGTCCCTAACATTCCACAGATTATTAAGGCAGAGAAGCAACAGAAATTTGAAGAAGCCATGATGACAGGACTAAGTGTAGAAAATAGAGAAGCCATGTGGCACAGTGCACAGCAGAGAGCAGTATGTGCAATAATATAATATACAATATTATACGTATCACTAAATAGGGGGTCCGGGGACTAGAGGAACGATGGGGGCCTATTCCCCCCTCTACCTTCAGGCTCCTAAAAATATCACTTTGTGGACTACTTGTGCATATTCTAGTTGAATTATTTTTCATACATAATAGCTGTATCTTGAATGTCTTTGCAGGGAGAAGGATATTTCAACAATAGTTAATATTTTATATTATCTCACAAAGTGGCCAACAATCACATGTTGGGTTAGACT